>JZLH01S0031651.1:30919-42858 GCA_001188425.1 Eucidaris tribuloides
GATGCGTAGGACAATGTAATCAAAAATACAGAAGCAGGTAATAAATCGTTCCTCCACAGAGAACGCGTCAGTTACCAGTGCGTCTACCCTTTCAACTGGAAAGTTTCATTCTGATTCAACTTTTCAGCCATCAGACTGGAATAATTCTTCAGTATCATCTTTTATACCATAGTTTTTCCAAGGAAGGGAATCCTCCTTTGCAACCCACAGTCTACGCTCAACAACACACTTCATGGCCTTAGGTTATTTTGAAAGGCATGTTTGCGTGAAATCTGAAGATTAGTAATTACCTACAATTTGGAAAAATGCACCAAACACTAAATGTCAGTTAATCTCCTATGAATTTCAATGACAATGGTTTATTGCGAAACTGATATACAACTGTATTTTGATTGCCATGAAAACATGACCACTGACACTGCACTGTGATAACTAGTACATGGAAAGTCAATGGAATGTGTGATACAATTCAATGCAGCATGTATACATGCCACTTGGCATCAAACAGATATAACCCCTAATTAGCCCCGGGCAGTTTTGAAATTGCATAGCCTGGGGGCGGGGGTAATTTGGCCCCCCCCCCTTCAGATCTCGCCGCGGATCGCGCGATCACCGCCAAAAATTTGCACGTGAATAGAGCCGGACTGTAATCTCACGACTGCTATAGTTAGATTTTTGAAAAATTAATTATCTTTCTATTTTTTAAGTAATTAAATTATGCAAATTTATGTAAAAATCAATTTTTGCCAATAACTCACTTTAAACAGCTCACCAGAATGCTAATTTTTGTGATAATATTCTTTTGACATTTTCTAACAGTTATCTGTCAAAAAAATTGCTGAATCAGAATTAATTTCTCATGTATTTTTGTTTCACGAATTTCTTAATATTTCTTTGTTTTCGACCCTTTTGTTTTTTATTGCGTTTTTAATGAAATTTGTCGGGACACTTTTGGCCATCAAAATAGTTAATTTCAATCAGTAAAAGTAAAAAATAATCTACATTTATAAATTTGGCTGAAAACACAATTTGCATTGAATAACACACGGGATGTTCATGTTTTAGAGCGATTTTGGTGTGACCATGCCCACATACAAAAAGTTGGTGTACTCCGGACGTCGCAAATTTGTCTCAAATAGATGCGCCAAGCTTGCAAGTAAAAAAATCAGCGAGCGACACGGTCAAAAATTCGCGCGGCGGAATGGTTCGCGAACTTTGAGCTGAGGAGGGACGGCTATTTAGCCCCCCCCCCCCCCCCCGGGCCAATAGGCTTAACTTATCTTTACTGGGAAAGAAATTCAAAATATGTTACATACTACCCACTCGATTCCATGAGATTGTCGGTGTTGTCTTCACATCTTTATATCTAAGAAATATATCCTATCATAGAAATAAATTGAATCAAAAGAAAATGTTACTAACCTACACCGCAGTTCATCTCAATTCGCCATTATTCTGCTTGGCTTTTCAACGTTGGCTTTCTTTCCAGTGAATAATGATGGTGTCGCTTGCACACTCTCTTCGGAATCTCAATGCGGGTGTCAGTTTCTTCTTTGATCGATATTTTTTTTAATGCAATGAGAAACAACAATGAAGAAAAGAACGTATACAAAAACACTGATTCAATTGATTTTGTTTATTTACAGTAGCAATTTAATTTACAATGTAATTAAACTTTTATTGAATCTACACTTCAGATCAAGCATGAACAGTGTAGAGTAGCATATCTACGGAGAAAATACACCCCACTGTATAGTTTACTTAGCCGTCTACATTAAAAAACAAACTTATCGAAATACAATTCAACACAGTCAAACACAATATCTGTGGTCGAAAATAGGAATTTTGCACTGCAAAATACTGTATACGCCATATATTTCGCGTCCATATATTTTTGCGATTTTGCTTCAAGACAGAGAATTCGCTAGAGGATATTTTAGCGATTTTATTGTATTTACGTTCACTTTGTACAGAAATGTCAGGAAGTGCAAATTTTTGCGTTCAGTAAGTCGCGAAATTCGCGAATTAAAACCACCGCGAAATATTCAGCGCATACAGTATATGCATTGTATATTGTTGTTTTTCTAAAGAGGCTGTAAAAACAGGCAAATACAGACATCCAACTACATCATAATCTCCATGACAACTAGTCAATACAAACATTTTGACCATGTTCCTTCAATCCACACTTGAATAGAAATTGACAGGTTAATACTTGCAGAAGTACTTCCAAGCAACAATATCCCAACATGTCCTATAAGCCACAGTAAAAGATCAAATCAAATCTAATCCAATCCAATCAAATGAAACCAAAATTTATTTCGATATTCACAGATGGGAAGTCTGTGGGACAAAGCCGAACTGCAGAAGTTGAAATTGCCTTTTTGATAATTAGGTCTGAGTGAAAGTAACAGTGAGGGGTCAGAGAAGGAATGTTTGTTTACCTTGTTGATTGTGCCTCCGCCTTTACCGATGATGTTCTTGTGGAACTTCTTAAAGATGGGTAGAGACGCTTGGTAGTTGTTTTCCACCTGTAAAAAATTGACAATTTTGAAAAGCATGAAATAATGTAGAGGTTTCGAGAATTTCAAACTTTAACATTTTATTATACATCCAGTAAACACTTATGCATCATTAATGCTGACAAATTGACTAATTATAAACAAAACATGATTTGTACTACCCATTTGCAATAAAAACTGTCTAATCTGTCAGTATCTGATGACACAAATAGTACTTGAGGGAACCAACTAGAAATCTGCAATTTTGTTGATTTGTTTGTTTTACCAGTGCTGTATCATGGGTTACCAAAATATGTAAAAGTTGTTTTTAGTGTGCTTCTCAGTATTAAAAACCATTTATGTGCAAAACGTTTTTAGCGGTCTTATGCAACACCGAGGTCCTTAAAATTAAAAACATCATTTTCCATTGAATTTTTGTGAGTTTACAGTTCAGCATCTCCATATGTTGCGTATTAGGGCAGCATACGGGCACCATTTCAACACAACTGTACTTCTGATGGACACAAGAGGGCGCTACACGACACAGCACCCCTGGGCACTGCATGACGCATGATCATCTTACCAATTCCTTGCTGAGTTCCTTTAGGAAACGATAGCAGAGGTCCACATCCTGTTTGGGTCCACGCAGCGTGACGACATCACTCTGCTTGCCTGGATCGGGGAATGTGATTTGAACCTGGATGTACACATAGGAAATAGAAACAACACATTTTTGTTATACACAAAGAATGACTGTATGACAACTACAGATTAATCTAAATAGCACACTAGCTCAATACTTTTTCTTACTTGTACACAAACTGACATTTGTTTTCTTTGATATACACATGAAAAAACTAATTTGAATTTACTTCTGTCTAAATATTTGTAACAGCTTTAGAAAAAATAATTTTCCAAACACCTCGGATATAATTTGCTCATATTAACCACCTGCATTTTTTTTTTTTGGTTTATGTTCATAATTTGTTTTTAGATTGTTTTTTGTTTTTTCCTACTTCCTTTCTTTTTTTCTGTCAATTCTTTCTCTTTTGTCTTTTTTGTGGAGTAAGTTTAATAGTTTGCTTGCTTTTCTTCAAGTAAAACCACGCCATAATCAAGTCAAAATCTTTTAAAAGAAATATTTTTAGTTTTTAATGTAATCATTGCACAGTGTAATTGAACCAACCTGTTTGAATTTATCTCTGATGTCCTTGATGTATTCTCCTTTTGATCCAATGATGGTTCGGTGGAATCGATGTTCAATCAGGATGTCTCGGCTCTTCTCATTTTCCTGCAAGTTACAATAAAGAGAAATACCAATATAAATATTACCATGAAAACATGAAGATAATGTTGTTATACTGGTTTAAAAAAAATTTTGGACCTCAGAACATGGTGCAATTCCATGAACTTTGATAGGTCAACTCCTCCAAACTATGATTAAATTGTTAATTTGGCTCTGCAAAACTGCTGCCTTGCTGAAGGATTAAAAAGTTAAGTCCGCCACACTCGAATAGTGGAACATCGTGTGGCTACACATGACAATTTGACTTCAGTGGAGGTGGGGTTTAGTCCTCTGGTAGTCCCATGCGAGGTATTGGCTAACATTTACCACAGTTAAAAAAATCTGAGCCACATGATTCCCCATGCTACCAGTGTCTTTGATGAGGTCTAAAAATGAAGCCCTGAAAAAATTGTATTTCAAAATGATTATTTAGTGCTTTAAAAAAGTGAAAATCGTAAGTTGACCAGATTCACTTGCCCATTTCCTCCCATAGACTTACTGTGTGTACAGCTAGGTTAATAAAACTCGCCCCGAGTTTTATTGTTTATTCATGTATAACTTGCCATTGGCAGTGTAACTTTCCAAACTTTTGTATTCTGGGGTGTTTATTTGTCCATTTGAACACTACTATGTAGCTCAGATATCAAAGTTTGACAATTTTTTAAGTTGAAGCTCCACAATGTTAGCCTATCACTTTAACTCCCTACACCACCTAGATATCCAAGCGCCAGGCTAGAGGCAGTAGGTACAATTTTTATAATGGTCTTTGGTTTGACCCGACCATGAGCCGGAATCCACAATCTCCCAGACCAGAAGCGGACGCTCTACCACTGAGCCAACTCACCCGGTTTGCTGACGGATATATGATCCAAAATTACATACTCCGACCAATTCTACCTTCATGCAGCCAAGCATGAGCTTTGAATATCAATAATAAATCAATTGAGAGAGGGCCATTTCTTTAAGTGTTGGGGGCTGAAAGGCGTAATTAACAATTAAACAATTATAGCAGGTATATACATTCTCACCAATCTTTGTGCAATCTCCAACAACTCGCTCTTGGCTTGTGCAATGCCTTCTGGGCTTCCCTCGATGCGGATTTCACTGCTGCGCTCCTCATCGCTGGGAATGCGGATGGAGACTCCGGTGTCCTTTTTGATGCGATTTACTGTCAGTTTAACAAATATATACAAAAGAAAGAATGAAATTTGAAGTTTTACATGGAAAGTCCACCCTGATGTCAAGTTGGTTTCAATAAAAGCAGAAAAATGAGTGAAACATATTAGTGAAAGTTTGGTGAAAATCCACCAAAGAATAACAGAGTTATGAAGTTTCAAACTTTTAAGTTTGTGACATCACATGCGAGCAGCTCCCCATATGTCTTGTAATATAAATTACATTAATTGCCCTTTTTTATGGTACATGATAATTTAATGGGTTTTTTAAATAAAAGCATGTATGAAATAATGTTTCTGATTATATATTGAATGCACAGGTACACTACTTTGATTTCAAGTGAAAAAGCAAATTATATAACAATTTAGTGTTATATGCTACGGCCCTTCTGCTGGACAACCGAGGATAAAATAACATTGCATGTGACACAGAAACCACTTGATGTCTACTCACTGTTAGCACCGGCTTTGCCAATGATGTGTTTGTGGTATTTGGGGTCGATGTTGATGACGACAAATGAGAGGCGGTTCTGCAGATCACGGGAGATTTCCTGCAGAGCTTCTCGGGCCTTCTCCACCTCCTCAGGGGGTCCTTCGATAGCGATGGTATCCCGTCCCTCATGAAACTCCACATGGACCTAAAGATAAGTGCAGAGATCAGGGTTAGCATATTATGCAGGGCAGGAATTAACTCAAGGTCACCTAGCTAGGGCTGTGGTGGCCCAATCTTTGGCCTAGGTGCCCTTCGTACTCCATTCATACTTATGGCTATAATGAGAGTGCCCCTTCTTCCATTGTCCTTGGAGCCCTTCCTAACCCGTGTGTCCATAACTCCACGTCACAGTACGATAATGAACTTAGATATGTCAATCTAAGTCTATTAAAGGCATTGTATAACAATGTTTCCAGTTGAAAAAATCTGAGCTACATGATTCCCCATGCTACTAGTGTCTTTGATACGGTCTAAAAATGAAGCCCTGAAAAAATTGCAGTGTAAAACATTAACATTATCATTAAGTGCTTTAAAAAAGTGAAAATCACTGAGAGACCATTCCAGCTTTTCTCCATAGACTGCTGTGCTGCAGAATTTCCTATCGGCTGATATAAAATTTATGTGCCAATTTGTATTTGCACATATTGTACTAGTGACAGCATAACTGTCCAAACTTTTGTGTTCTAGGGTGTTTGTTTGTTCATTCAAACACTGTCAGATATGTCAGATAGCAAAGTTCGACAATTTTTTTAACGAGTCTTCCACAGTGTTATATAGTGTCTTTAACGGTAAATGATGTGATTGGGGATAGTCATTAACTTGGGGTAAGACTATTCTCGAATCAAGTAACCTATGCAAGGATTCTACTGTGAACATCTTATAGTCAAAAGCTGACTGAATCTAAAAGAACTCCCATCAGTATGCCTTATGACAAACAAATTTGTTGTGTAGCTTTCTATGGGATTCATTTCACTCAGGGCATGAGAGAAATATAATACTGGTATGTTCATGCTCGATTCTCCTTCAGTAAACAAATTGAAGACAAATTCTTCCAGCATAGATATACTCTCTCTTCAGCATATACATTGGTATTTGTTTCAATTCATTTGTTATTGAGGCATATTTGACTTCTCCCAATCTTGTCACTTCCCTTCATTGACTGGTTACTTGAGTGAATGTAACCAAATGTAAACCAAATTAAAACTAGAAACATCACTGAAGGTGATTAATACCCCCGCCCCATCACATACCTGACTCATTGCCATAATATTATGTTACCATGGCAACTCAGTTTCTGGCATATGTAAAAAGTATGCCTTGCACATCTTCACTTCAAGACCAATGTGTGACCCAAATTTCATGATGACTGGTCAAAAACAGAGGAAACCGTTTGATCAGCAAGATTTTTACCTGATTTATTACTATAGATATGCCGTTACCATGAAAACACAGTTTCCGACACATGCCAAAAATGTGTCTTACACATCTTTACCTCAAGACCAATGTGTGACCCAATTTTCATAAGGATTGGTCAAAAACTGAGGAAGTAGTTTGATCCGCAAGGTTTTTACCTGATTTATTACCATAAATATGCCGTTACCATGGCAACGCAGTTTCCGACGTGTGCAAAAAGTGTGTCTTGCACATCTTCACCTCAAGACCAATGTGTAACCTTATTTTCATGAGGATTGGTCAAAAACTGAGGAAGAAGTTCGATCCACAAGATTTTTACCTGATTTTTGCTATAATTTGCCGTTACCATGGCAACGCTGTTTCCGACACATGAGAAAAATGTGTCTTGCACATCTTTACCTCAACACCAATGTGTGACCCAATTTTCGTGAGAATTGGTTGAAAACTGAAAAAGTAGTTTGATCCGCCCGCCCGACCGTACGCTGATTCCTATATACCCCCTTCAAACTTCGTTTGGCGGGGGTATAATAAAATTCTTTTGGAGGACGATAGATTCTCCAAATCACAAGTGCATCACAACTTGACTACATGCTGTGTAAAAGCAAGCAGGCACAAGCAGCTGTAGGCACCTTGAAACACAACTCACCTTGGGCAGGTTCTGGGTGATGTTGCGGACGTTCTTGCCTTGTCTGCCAATGATGAATCTGTGAAGCCAGGCTGGAGCATGCACCTCCTCTACCTTCACACTGTTAGCCTGCAGCCAAGATATAATATACACATGAACATACATGTCATATTGTTACTTACAGTCCTACCTCGATTACACAGCCATCAGTTTTCCGGATCTCTCTATTATTCGGACAATGGATTTACCAGTCACTGCCAGTAATTGATTACCCCTTTATCAGAGGTTTACACAGACACCTGCTGGGTATCACAGGAACAATAAATAAAGTATCACTTGTGTAGGGTCTATTGCAATTTGTGCATGCAATGTACTGTGTTTGTACATTATCTCTCTTATCCGGCCATATCACTTATCCGGATACCTTGTGCAAACATGGCCGGATAAATGAAACTGGACTGTATAAGAATTTGTAATCTGATCATGAGCTAACAAATGGAATTCCAATCACAAATATGTGCAGAAAAGGGTAGTGGACTATACCAGTTTTCATTAGATTGAGCAACCAAGCAGTCGAAAGTAGAAAATGGTAATGAATTTATTGACTAATGTAAAGAAAAGATTTGCCACGTTACTGGGACAAAATAATTGAACAAATTCATTGAAGTCAAATTATCAAAAAGTACATCCTGTTAAAATAAACAAGAGCCCCGGGGGGGCACGACGCTCATCTGAGGTCTCGCAAACTCTCTATGGCACCCATAGAAAAAACATCACTTATACATATAGTTTTGGCCCTTGGAGCCTAATATCTAGGCACCAACGTAGCCAAATGAACCAGTTGAAAAACTTTGCATCCCCTTGCCATATAGCTGATTTTGTCAAGTTAAATTAAATTCGAACATCCGTTTTTATAAAAACAAGGCACGCCCTAGTATCTTAACATTTGACCTTTGACCTACTTATGTGACCTTGACCTCCAAATAACATTGAGGTCTCTGTTACGCATCTACCATCCAAGTTTGGTTACAAATGGGCTTGTGGTTAGAAAGTTACCTAGTTTGGGCCCTTATGGGCCCTGCCCCCTGGGCCCCCAGGGGGGCCTGGTGTACCATTCCACAAATACTCTTTTGACTCCCCCTGAGGATCATTCCCACCAAGTTTGGTTTCAATCCATTGATGTGAATGTGAGTTATTCCTATAGGGCCCTACCCCCAAACTTTTGCCCCCCATAGGGGCCAAACGGGGGCCCCTGCGGCATTGTCATGAGGAACATTATTTTCAGTCACATATAGACGGTATTCTACACAAAAGGTGGTAACTAAACTATTTTCTGGATCTAGAGAAGAAGATGTTTGAAAACTACCTACTTTTGGCCTTTAGGGCCCTGCCCTGGGCCCCTAGGGGGCCAGGTGTACCATTTGAGGACCCTTGATCCCCACCCCCTAAGGGATTCATTTCCTGCCAAGTTTGGGCAAATCCAATCATGCATTTTTGAAGAAGCTGCCTGAAAATGTATAAAAGTTTACGCACGACGAACAACACGACGGCACGACGCACGACGCACGACTCACGACGGACGACGGACAAAAAGCGATCGCAATAGCTCACTTGAGCCTTTGGCTCAGGTGAGCTAAAAAGTTAAATACTACAAATAAATAAATGAATTCACCCTTTGTCTCCTACTTGTTAACAGAAAATGCCCATTATAAAGTGTTTTTAAACTTTATTTCAGTCAAACAAACATGAAGGTAACTATAAACATGCACACAGTGATTCAAATTTCTTTTAATTTCTGATATGATGAAATCTACAACTAACTCTTTGCCCTGTGCATTATGCATACCTGCTGGATTATTTTCAGATCATATACTAGTAATAAACAATGCATTGTAAACGGGTGCACTCATGTATGAGTGACCCTGTACTTGACAGAAAATAATGTATTGTTAGTACTGGGGGAAATGTGTGAATAGATGAAAGAACAGGAAACATTGTTCTCGTAAAAATGAATAGGCATTATTCCTTGTTCATGCAGACCGTCGACTCTCGTCGACAGTAGCGATCCAGCGGAGGTGACAGTGGTCGACCATAGCAAGTAAAGGGTTAAGTAAAAGTGAAACTAAATCATACTGCCTTACCTTTGCGTAGACTTGAGTAATGGCTGGTCCCAGCTGGCTTTGTTCACCTCGCAGGGTAATGGTTTCCGAGGGGCTGTCCGTGGGGGGTACCTCCACCGAGACTCCGGTCTGTTGCAAGATTTCGGACAGATTGGAGCCACGAGGACCGATCACATAGCGGTGTTGGGACTTCCGCACTTCCAGGGACACCGTGGTGGTTTTCAGTTTCTGTGCAAATAAAATTATTTAAAATATTGGTTTGACTTAGAATACTAACAAGATTTATCAATCGATGTTCGACAGATAACTAAGTGCACTTTAGCTTTAGGGTCTTCATAAAAAGAACAATGGGTGTAGCATATCTCAAATAAACTCATTTTGACCATGAAGAGTACTATATATGCCATATATTCTGCATGCATATTTTTCTGATTTTGCTTCAAAAGTGGAAATTCACAAGTTTATTTTCGTGGGTTGATTACATTTGCATTTACTCTATACAAGTATATCAGGAGGTGAAAAGTTTTGCAGTTATTTAGTTGCAAAATTTGCAAAAATAAAACTACCATGAAATATTCAGTGTAAGAGTAACTGGTCACAAAGCATCCATGACCCATTCTGGGCCAGAATACATTATACTGGCAAAACAACTTCGAAAAAAGGTCCATTTATAAACAGAATACAACATTTTGAAGCACTATCTTGTGATAACAGAAGTTTTCAGATGTACTTTAGAGGATGTCATTTCTCTTCAAACTTCTTTATGAATCAAAAGTTGGAAGGCATAGTAATTTTACAATGTAATTGTGATAATTATATTGCATAAATTTATATTACACCTTGGTTGAAAGCCTGCAAAGAAAAGTACCAAATTTACTCCATAACACATAATTAAAGGTTGCAATATTGGTATTCATGAAATGTGAGAATTCAACAACCACAAAACTTATCAAAGAAATTGGACAAATCGATCCCATGATTTGTTACTGTTTTCTAGATTATATTACCTACTCCAAACATTTCCAAAATAGTAAATGAAATAATAACATATACATACATAGATCCACACAACAATTTTCCTTTATACTTCACTTCACTCGTCCTCTCACATTCCATACCTTATCCTCGTAAGTCCGCTCGATGATAGTTATTGCTTCACGAACGCCGTCCTTGTCACCGGAGACGACGATCTCATCCTTCCGGGCACTGAGGGGAGGGACGCTGATCTTGGCGCCGGTTTTAGCCGACAGGTCCTGGATAAAGCGGTTCTCAGGGCCACAGATGAAGGGGTGGTACTTGTAAGGGATGATGAGTCGTTCAAAAGCTCTCTTGGCCTGGAAACATAAACGAAATGGACGAATCAAAATGCATTCGCTGAACATCGATCACAGCAAATAAATACAACTGTCTTCAATATTTTTTAAAGGTAAATGACATGATTAGGGGTAGTCCTCAACTTGGGGTAAATCTATACTGGAGTCAAGTAAACTATGCAAGGATTCTACTGTGAAAATTGTGTAGTCAAAGTTGACTCGTTTTAAAAGAACTTTGTGATAGACAAATTTGTTGTGTAGCTTTCTATGGGATTTCTCTTGAGTCTGGAGAGAAACAAACTGCTGGTATGTTTACGCTTGATTCTCCTTAACAACCTCAAGACAAATCCTTCCAGCAAGATCCACTCCAGCTGATGTCTCTTTGGTATCTGTCAACCAGTTTTGTTATGAAGGCATTTTTTATTTCTCCCAATCGTGTCACTGCCCTTTAACTAGCCAGCTACAAAAAGTTGATCACACCAGTCAAACTACAGTGCAATCTGTGCATGCGCTCACTGACAATTGCGCCCTCTACTGCCAAACACCCTATATTGTTGGTAGGGAGCAAACCTTAACTAAATTCTAAATTTAAATAAGTCAGTTGGTTCTCTAGCAAGTCCATTCTGTAAGAGTAAGACTTGAGAAAGTTTACCTGTTCATCCGATATGAGTTGTATTTCATGTTTCGCCTGGTCAATGCCTTCTTTCGGGCCGATGATCTTGATGGCGTCTGAATTCTCTTCACTGTTGGGGATGGTGATCTTGGTCATGGTAATTTGTTCAAGTTCTTTCAGTTTCTTGCCTTCTCTTCCGATGATGAATCGATGATGGTCCTTGGGGATATGGATCGTGATGTTAGCCTGAAGAATCAAGGAAAGAATTGTTAGTGTAGTATTTATTCCATAAACAAAATTTGGCAGTTTCTTCTTCCATGTCTCTATCGTTTGTGGGTAGTGCCAATTATGTGTTTAGTGGTATCAGCCAACATTACCTATTTGCAAAATCTTTGTCTGTC
>JZLH01S0031659.1:0-19551 GCA_001188425.1 Eucidaris tribuloides
GGGGGGGGGAGGGGGAGAGGGTGAACAAACTTGGGGAATGACTGTTCTTTGTCAGTAGATAATCATAGAAACTTTGGAGGCCTTTGTTATTTCTTTTAGACAATGGAGCCTATACCACAGTACCATCTCCAAATCAAAGAGATTTCAGAACCTGCAGTAGTTGCACATCAGTTGTCACAGATGCTGGTGACCCTTTCTTCCCAGCAGGGTTCTAATGAAGAATGGCATGTCAGGTGGCAAGTAACTCAAGAGAAAGGAGCATCTGTCCACCTCCCCAAACCATCATTGAGTGGTCTATATTTGGGACTATTGATGCTGAAGAAGGACAATAGTTTATAGCTCCCATCAGGACAAAACAGAGAAATAAATTCACAGAAAAAACAAAGAAATATTTGAAATGAATAACACATTTAAAAATGTTTCATTAAATCTCAAGAGTTTCTTATCTAGATTTATATGCTATTATAAGTGCCATCTTTAAAAAGCTCTATTTGTTGTTAGTCCCAAGTGTTCCTCAGGTTCAAAAGTGTCCACATCTTTGATGAAGTAAACATTAAATGTACATGAATATACATCCACTGTCTTTGAGAATAAACTTCCACTGTACAGACACATACAGTCCACGTGTGTTTAAATATGCATTTTCAGACAAACATACAGCATTAATATTTCACTGCAGTATTAGAGAGGTGTAGCAATAGCATTATTTGAAATATTTAATATGTCACAATACATGTATTTTACTGCATTTATGTTTCCCAAGCAACCCTCCAATAGGCTCACATTCTGATAGTTTGAATCTTTAAGTCCACATTCCTGAAAGAACTCCTCACACAGCATAACTGCTACTAACTATACTAGTGTGCGAGAAGGAAAAAATTTTATGAAATTGTGAAAAAAAAAAATTGGTATTCACTCATTTCTTGAGTGACCTTTCTTATGCTGGAATCCTTGTCTTAAAACATCTTTTTTTTTCCTTTTGTTTCAAGGATAAAGCAGCTGATATTGGCATAAAAATAAACACCTCAAGCATTCTATGACCTCTACCATTAATGTTCCTCTTTAATCATTGGCTTTCCTCTCAAAGGTGAATTGTCTCACCAAAACAGGGAAGCGGGATCTTACTCAAATTCTGGTACTTAAATATTGAGTTTGAAAATTTATAATACACAGTATGATAGCAAAGGTGGTTTGTGATAGTTTATACCATTCAGATGTCAGGAATTCTAATCATTTGTTAGTGTGATTATTAGTATTATTAATTAACTGTCTATTAATATCATCAAACAATGCAGACATGTAACAAGTTTCATGATTTGTTTAATTAAATGATATTGAAACATTGTAATGATCATGTAAGTTACAAGACCAAAAAATATGTTTATGTGATGCAGAATGTATGCAGAAATTGTCCATTTATGTCACTTCAACACATTTGTCCCTTGAAAATGTGAAATATGTGTTCTGTACATGTAATTTATGATGTTTGGACCTAGGGAATATACCAACTTAAGATTCCACGGCCAGAACGGTTCCTAAATGTCTTCCATAACTCAGCTGCTCAAATACAGATGTTGGTCATAATTGTTTGACGTTCACCACAAGGCCATTTTACACCTCTTTCCCTCTATTTTATTTTTATTATTTCTTCATTTTTGTTTCTGTGACAAGGAACTTAATGTAAGACAAATTGAAAACAGCAATTAGTGAGTTGAGAATTATTTTTTTACACCATTAAAAAGAACTGTTAAACAATTGTTTCCGGTTAAAAACAAAAACAAAAACAAAACTAAACATATGTAGCTACTGGTGTCTCTAATAAGGTCTAAACAATAAAGACATGAAAAATTGTAGTTCAAAACAATTATTAAGTGTTATTGTTATACTTTGTCGTTCCTTGGAGAAAAAATGGAATTAACTGTGATTTGTACATTTCAAGTCAGCTTGGCTATATGACATGTCAGGACATGCCCTCCCCTCCCCCAAAGAAAACCTGATGTGACACTAATTGTGATTGAACTTAGATTGTTATTATCAACACCAAATGAAAAAAAAAATAACAAAAAAGAAAAACAAAATGTTAAAATTGTCACCCACTCATTTATGCAAGAGAACTCAGTATCTTGTTAAACTTGTGTCTTCGGCAAAATTAAAAAGAATTTTGAGTGATAATTGCAAGTGTATACCTGAACAAAATATAATACATTTATCTCTCGAATCTAGGTCTCGGGTTGAACTTATATCTTGATGGATATGGGAAGTATCTCTTATTAAAGCTTTTGCCAGGGATTTTTCGCCGTGCATATTGTCAAATGAAAATCGAACCCAATATCCTGCAGGGTATTATATGGAAATTTTTAAAATCCATTTGATGTTTTTCAGGCGATATTAACTTGGTCCGTAATAGTATGTAAATCCAGCCCAAGAACGATTTGATTATCAATTCAACACTAAAGGTTCCTTAGCACGGTTTGTTTTTCTCTTTTGCATCTTGTTTTAAACTCTTGATTTTGATGGAGTAGGCCTACATGTACATCCAAAACACCCCTGTTTTGTATGGGAGGGAAATGGAAATTCAGGGTTGAAACGTACAGAAGGTAATGTAGAAATCAGTGCTAATTAAAGTGAGTCTGACTGTTATGAACTGCTTTAGAAATTTGCCTTCTTGAGTTCCTGTTAAAGTAAATTGATTAAGAATATAAAATTCCTCCATGTACATTTGCCATTAATTGCCAAACACTGCCTTTAAGTAACATGCTTTTAATAAGAATATCACTGAATTACATGTAAATGAATTTGGTATTTGCCAAGTACATATCTGTACAGCTTAACATAAATTATCCACACCCTAGCATTAAATTCTAATTAGGCCATTTTGGTAATATATTCGAATGTTATGCATACCTTTAAAACGAAGGTTGTTCTTGACAACCTAAAAGCTTGTGTGAGGCATGTCCAACATAGCAAATATATGCAATTGAAATTCATTTAAAAGGAGCAGGTTAATGGAATAGCTCATCTCTATAGATTCCCAGGAATGAAACATCCATAAAATTACAAAAACGACCTATTGCTAAAGAAATAATATCTGAAATAAAAAGTTCAAACTTCATGTTATGGACAGTTTATATTTTTCAGGAGTGTGAATCATTCAAAGAATCTTTTATGCATCATATTTACTTCCAAAAATCCACAATGGAGGTATTTTAGCAGTAATGGCAAGCGAAATATGCAATATACATAATATACATAATGACAGCTTCATAACGACCAGTTTAGATGTATATCCTTCATTCAACTCTGCCATTTCATGCGGATCTATTACCGTATACTACTCTTTTTATTTATACGCCAAAGAAAATTGCCTGTAATTTGAGTAAATTTAAGCTATATTCACATCGAATAAATTTCATGCCCCTGTAGTCTTAAATACCAGTCATCTACATAAAAAGAACATTACACGAGGAATGACATAAATCATTCTCTGGTGACATATCATCGATAAACACCTGGGGGCACAAGTCTCTGTTCCTGATAAGCTCTTACATATTTGATATTTACCAGGGGTACAAAGTAGCTGCTTGTTGAAAATAAAAATGCATAATTTACGTCGACAAAATAGTATAAATTGTATCGAGTACTGCGCAGGTGTAGTTGGCGATGTGGTTTTCTACAATTGCAGAATATTCATGAAGCTGTAGTTGAGATAAGTTGCAGGATCCCGTGCATTTGTTAAACAACAACCTTTCAAAGATAACGTGTTAACCCCGTAAAACCTGTGATTTCATAACACCACTAATACACTGCACTATCATAGGCAAATATGACTAAAGGGATTAAAGGTATTGGCTAACATTTACCACAGATAAAAAAAATACTGAGCCGCATGATTCCCCATGCTACCAGTGTCTTTGATGAGGTCTAAAAATGAAGCCCTGAAAAAATTGTATTTCAAAATGATTATTTAGTGCTTTAAAAAAGTGAAAATCGTAAGTTGACCAGATTCACTTGCCCATTTCCTCCCATAGACTTACTGTGTGTACACCTAGGTTAATAAAACTCGCCCCGAGTTTTATTGTTTGTTCATGTATAACTTGCCATTGGCAGTGGAACTTTCCAAACTTTTGTATTCTAGGGTGTTTATTTGTCCATTTGAACACTATTATGTAGCTCAGATATCAAAGTTTGACAATTTTTTAAATTGAAGCTCCACAATGTTAGCCTATCACTTTAAGCAAATTACTAATTGAGTTTTCTCTGGTTTAACAACAGAATTGGAATCAATCTCAATCCAATCTTACATGTTAAAAATAGAAAAAAGGCATTAATTTTTAATTAATCCTGGGTGTAATTTCAAACAAAAGTAGAGAATGGTGATGGTCTTAACTCTAGTCTAAGGCAAGAGTGAAGTTGCATAACTTCATGGTTCAGCCCATAAAAAACAAGAAAAATAAAACCCCATTGTTAAATAACTCTTCAAGTTAGTGTTAATGTACATGTAATGTACCTTCTTTGGCTATGCTGTAAAATTGCAGTGACTTACAGAATGATCTTGTCACATAAACCTGTTATTGTAATTCCAGCTGTTGACTGACTTTCATAGGCTGCCAACACTATGTGTTCTTAATGGTTCTAGAAGCTTTATTCAGAAAAGCCAATGTTCTAGCAAATGACTAAAAAGTGCAACCCTAATGTTCCCTTGACCTTAAACAACATGCATAACACTGCTATAAAATGATACAGAGATTTTTAAACACTAATAAAGACAAAGGAGCATGATACTGATACAATCCTTTACATACTGGTGAGGGAGGAGCCAGTGAAAGGAACTATGTGATATTTTGTCTGGTGTCTTTTGCATATTCATTAAGGTTTTGGGAAATTGAATGCAATGAGTTTTAAGGAATCACACCGAAAGAGAGACAGAATGACAATGATAAAAAAAAGTTCAATTGGGCGAAGTGGAGGGAGGGGTAAGGACAATTGCTGTGAGATTGAGATGAATTCAAACCCCCCCCCCCCCCTTCCCGGCAACAGGGACAACACTGGATTTAAATTTTGGATTAGTAGTAGTTCAATATCTGGATTAGATTTAAGACACCAAAAAGTTGATATCTTGAGCATTTGTGAATATTTATCAATTTTATATCTGTTTTGCAGTTGTTGTTATATTTAGATTTATGGGTTGCTGCCAAACTATGTGTACTTTAAAATAGAAATTGGTGTTGCAGTACATAACCAGTATAATTTTATTCATGAAAAAGAATTGAAGGAATGCATGGTACAGTTGTGTTCAAGAACTGCACAATACAATGTTCCCTCATGGAAAAGAGCAAAAAAAGAAACCTGGCAAATTAGAGATGAGTAATTTTAATGATATTACGACATGCTCACATGCTCACTGTCAAAGCTTCTGATATTGTTAAGTGGTCTGGTTCACCTACATCCATGTAAAGTTCTCTGAAAGGCTCTGAAAGTGGTCTATTGTATCCCCGTACATTTATAGAAACATTGGTACAGCAAACACATAATCATAAAGCCCAGATAATTGAAGCGAACAATATCAAACAATGCAGTCTCTCTCTGCCTTTTTCATTCTGACACACATCTTTTTGATTTGTGCCGCTACCATGCATCTACAACACCATTGATATAAAGACATGTTGAAGATCTTAAACCTTATTGAGAACTAGTGCCATGCCCAGGCCAGAATTCCATGAATATCTTCAGAAATATTTATCATAAGAAATTTCTGAACAGCATTTCATGCCAAAAATTCAGAGACAATATAATCCATATATGTATTTGCGTATGTGCACAATACACTGAAATAGAACAGTTCTTAGGGAAACAGACAATGATGCCACACTCGAAATGTCACCAAGTGTTTTCTTTTTTTATCGGATTCAGTTTCCATGGAGATTCATAGCTATTGAGGACATTCGGAGCTGAAGTATAAAGAAATAATCAAGTGAAATGACAAGCAAGACATGCTGGAGTAGTTTGTTCTTTGTAATGGACTGTGAAAGAAGTTTTGATGCACATTCAGACACTAAATATTCTATATACCAATTTCTTTGCCTGGTTGACTACAATAAGCCTCGTTTGAGAGCCCCCTCCCACTATTCTTTTTTGTCCATTTTGCAGTTTTATGATTTGAGAAATGATAGAAAATACAATACAAAATGCCAAGTGATTGACAAGTATGTAAAGATTTTTATTAAGGCATTTTTTATGGATAAAAAGTACTAAAATATGAATTAATTTAGTTTGTGCAGAAAATTCTTGTTTGAATTTATTTGAAATTTAGATGGTGAATTCTTTTGTCAGTATTCCTAGCCTATTTCCTGCTAATAAGGTCTGTTTCTGTGATTTGTTTTCATACATTGATACAAATTGCTTGACAGTTAGTTGATAAATTTTTGCTGCGAAAGAACATTTCTACAAATGAATACCGCATTTTCCCTGCCAAACCAATAGTCAAATATGCCGATGTCTGATGGTAATTTAATAACAACTTATTGTTGGATAAGAAGTAGTTGTAACTTGACTGAAAACAGGAAAAAAAAATTGAATTGTGGCTGTGAAAATTGAAAAGCAGAAACATAAAAGCATTTTATGTGTAGTTCATGATTTAAAATATAAAGTAGGGCTAGAGCTTGAAATTATTCCCCTTCTGTAGACCATATAGAAGTTAACTTTGTCAGTGACATAATAACAAAAATTAGAAGGTCCACAAGTAAAGTACAAACTATACTGTAAAAAGAAGTAAAAAGAAACAGGGCATATAAAATATAACTGGAATTTTCTCAACCTTGTGTGAAATAAATTGAATCATGTAGTTCTTATGGATACAAATGGGATTAAACTATATTGATGGAATAAGAGTGAACAGAGATGTAGAAATGGGATTGTATATAAGCTGGGGAGCAATGATAACTTTCAGCATGATGTTGAATACTTTCAACCAATGAAACAAAGGAATGGGGACTCCAAAAAGAAGGTTTATGGCAGCTCCTGTGGAACAATGCAAAGATATTTGTTTACAAGCTTGTCATTGAGTTGTCATTACATTGACTGGAATTTGAAGAATGTAGCAAAAATTTATGGGGATGTTGACAGCCATGAAAACAAACACAATTTTTCATTTTAGCGCACTAAGCTGGAGGAGTTTTGGGGGACAGGAAGATTTATGTAGATTGTAGAAATGTTTGATTTCATAGATTCGGTTCAGTTTGAAAACAATGGAAAAATGTCTGTCCCCACAGCCCACAGAGGAGGTAGCATGTCCACAATTCTTTGGAGTGTTTTTGATCAGCGTTACACATCTATTCCAGCCCTGTGGTGGTAAAACAGTGTAACTCCAAAATTTGACATTTTGAAATAAATATGCTTTTTGTGTAATATGAGGATGCTCTTTTTAATCATACTACCAGAGATTTCCCGTGCACTTTGTTTTGGAGATAATTTTCACTATCTCAGTATGTTTCCCCTCATTTTTTGTTTCAGTTGTGATGGTAACGGTGTATTTTGAAGTTTGCCCATGCTCTTTAGGAGTACCGGTAAAACAGTCTATCTTTGAGTTAGATTGTTTTTCCATAATAATCATGCGGTTCATACTGTATGATGATTAAACAGCTTATCTGCTCAAAAATGGTTCTTATTTTAACCCGGTAGAGACCAAGTATGAGGTATTTTTGGCTGGGGTCTATGGAGAGTACGTGTTATATCAAAATCAGACCGTCTCCCATTAGTCAGAACAAAATAAATGCCAATCGTTAGTTTTCATTTTACCTTTTGTGTATTCTATTACTATTAGTATCATTTAAAATGCCTGTCAATAAAATACCTCGAACATCATTTTGAACTTTGTAGTCATATTTCTCGAAACAGCTTTTTTGGAGATGGAGCGTTTTAGTATTATGGTCGATCTAGAACACTGGCCCAGCTCTATAATGTTAACCACGTGTGAAAAAGATTTATGGATACCAGTATGTGGCAAGGCTGCTTTTTAAAACCAGGAGATTACACAAATGAATTTCTCTGGAGCCGTCACACTCTGAAAATGTGGTTTACATTTATTGGTGGGAGAAATTAAATTGATGGATTGACGTGTTTGGCACAAACGTGTTAAGAGGCAGAAGTGTGGTAGAATTTTTAACATTTTGGATTTTTCGGTGGAGGTTGGGAGATAGAAAAAGAGGGCGGAAATATGTTATAGGCCGCCAGTTGGTTTTTATGATAATTCATGAAAAGTAAAATGATGTATTACTAGACATTTTTACTACAATTTCCGCAACAGTCTGCAACATATTCTTGTTTATCGTCTTTTCGCTTTGTGTCTGTGGAGTCTGCAAGCCATTAACACCAAAATTACGACTTCGCGGATGTTTTCGCAAGGGCAGGACGACTGTTCATGTAGGTTATTCGTCTGGCGGAACTTGGAATGATTCGGTCAGCAACAACTGCCAGTCAAAGTCAATGACAAACAAGCGATAAACAACCATGACCCGATAATTCAACATGCGGTTCACAGCAAAATATCCGTCTGACATCTCTGGGGTTAATGTCAATCCTGTATGATCTGTATGATCACCCTCCCCCCCCCCAAAAAAAAATAGATAAATAAAAGTTAACATTTTATTTACTCTTACAATCTAATGCTAATTAACTGAAATGACAAGATTATAAGTAGTTCTCAAGTTAGGACCCAATACTTCCAGAATCAAGTGTAAGGTTTCTGCTGCAAAAATTTCATGGTCAATTGTTAGCTATTTTTTAATACAATCACCATTAGTATTCAGTGTTAAAGGTATACATGTATTTGTTATGTAGCTTTCTATGGGATCAATGTCTAGTATTAGGGCCAGAGATCAATCAGATCCATGTGTGGTTTGGCTTTTGTAAAATTTTGAAAGCAATCATGAATTACGAATACTGCTGGGAAAAAGGTGAAAGTAATTTGCATTTTGTTCTTTGTAAAAACTTATTTCCATTTGGAGTATCTGATATGTCTGTCAACATTTATTGTAATCGTTTTATTGATCTAAAAAGTTTTGATCTGAAGGGAGAAGATGAGTAAAACCTGCAGTAAGGAGTAGTAGTATTTCATCAAGAGAGAAACACTACAAATATAAGTATGTGTATATGCAAATACCTATGTGTATACTTGAGTATAGTTGTCTTAAATGTGATTGGGGTGATCAGAAGGGGAAAAAATATACACATGTTCAATTATGTGACTGAGTAAAACTCAACCTTTACAAAGAATCGCAAATTCCAATCAGTATTAGAAACATTCCCCAGTGCTCCAGGACACAAAGCTTATGAGCCATTCACCGGGATCACTAATGACATTTTCTGGTGTTCGTTAGCTTCTAAATCTTCCCGGGGTCGACGGAGGTCAAATGCTGTTACTAAATTACCACATGTTGGGGATAAATATGCAAGAAGTTTTGTATCACGATTTCAAAGAGAAACAAAAATAGTTAAAAGTAGCAGGAATAAAGTAGATGGATTCTAGTAAAGGGATCTAGGTACTGTGTCTGTTTTGAGATGTGAATTTGTTATCAGGTGCAACTCTTTGTCGTAAATCTCGGTGGAATTTGGAAAACGTCACTAAATGCCTCGCGTGGAATCGGATCTCGAAACTAATGCCGACCACGTCGGTGCGATCGCCGTTCATCTCAGCCGCGACTCGCCGATTGCGCCACGTTAACTACGCTGCTCACAATTTACCCGCTGATTGAAAAGTAAATGCGGCAAAAATTGATGCTCGGGAAAAAGTCGGAGAGGGGAAAAAAATCTCTGTAGCTTCTGGCTCAGAAGCTGAGAGTCAAGTTTCTCTCCGCTCCTGGCAAGAATTACTTCTCCGTTTTGACTCTTCTGTTGCATTCTTATCGATGCGTCAATTCCAAATATGACCAGATTTTATTGTTAATTTGGTCGGTTATAGAAAGCAAACAGCTAGGATTGCATGGAATTATACCTGTCGGAAAAGATTTTCAACGTAGTTAGATATCAAACATAAGCCCTGTTACCTGTTGGTTTGGATTTCATTGGCTTTGATCACTATTTTCTTTAAATTACCCATGGTACAACATCCAACATCATTTCTTGACTTTATACTTTACTCCTGTTTTTATAAACGATGTTACACTAGCAGAGTATCAAGTTAGGGCTCTATTTAGAAGTTGGAATTTGTTTGTACTAGTTATTTTTCAACTTTGATTATTTTGTCTAAAATTTGGAACAAAAGTGATTTTATCTCAACACCAAATGTTACAAGTGTATTATCTTGTGTCACATAATGAATACAAACATTACATGGAAGTAACAAGTAAAAGTACATATGTACTAGAACATGTCTCAATAATTTGCTTTTATAGCATTTGTACATTGCGTAGGCCTATTTCTTGTGTTATTGAATAAGTACATAAGTAAAGAAAAAAGAAAGTAATCACTGAATAAACAGTTAAAAAGTAAAATGAATAAAGAAATAAGTGAATACAAATAAATAATCTATGTTTAGAATGACAAGCATTGCTCCTTTCGTGGGTTACTAACATTAACCCTTTGAATACTAATCCAAGATACATATAGGTACACATATATCCCGCAGTGGGTTTATGGAGAATGCATATTATACCAAATTCTTTTCAAACACTATGTGATACTTCATGCAATAATACATCTACTGTTTTTTTTTCTTTTATAGGCAGTATAGTTTTGTTAAATAGTGAAATTATTTTTTTTCCTAATGTGTTTTTTTAGATGATCCTATATCATGTAATCATGCCTGAAATAAATTTTTAAAAATCAGAATGGCCCTTTATTAATTTTCGCTCTTTAAAAGCACGTAATGATCGTTTCGAATAGCAATTTTTTTCAGGGCTTCGTTTTTGGACCTATTAGCTGGTTGGGAGGATCATGCAGCTGAGATTTTTTACACAGCAAACATTGTTTTTAAATGATCCATATATCGTATTTCGTCTCCAGTGCCTTCGGCTGTACGAGATCTGAAAGTCGTGGAGGATGACGTCCAGGACACATCCATCAAGCTGCGGTGGCGCCAGCCGCTGTTCCCGAACGGCGAAATCACCAACTACCAAGTCATCTACCGCACCAGCGCCGAAACCCAGGACAACGTCAAGTACCACTACCAGGCGGTGATAGAGGGCGATGTGCAGGAAACGACGGTGCACGGTCTGGAGAAGGGCACGGAATACGTCTTTGAGGTATGATGGGAAGAATACGTTTTGGGTTTAGTTGTACGGACGTATGATTCGGGGACAATTGACATTCCAGTGGTTATTGCTTACATAACCCTAGCCCCTTTTGTGAGCTGAAATCACAGAAATATTATCAGCAGAAAACTGTTGCCACAGCAAACTGTAGGATTAGGCAAAAGGGATTCATTAATGAAGAAAAGGGGGGGGGGAAGATTATAAAAAACTTTTTGGGATTTCATGGAACCTGGAATGGTATAGATTTTCAACAAATAAAAAATAAAAATTATCACTTATGGGACATTAAGTGGAAATATTGATGTACATATACAGTGTATAGCATAGGAGGTTTTCTGACAATATTAACTATTTTTTTATTTGTTAACTTAAAGCAATGTGTAAAGTTCTGGATTTTGTATTTGAATACAGATTGTAAACTTGTTCTAAGCTGATAAAGTGTGCTCTTTATCATAAATACTTTATTTGATGATGTAAGAATAATTATGTAAACTCGCACTATAGCTACACAATTGTGGATGGATATTTAAAATGTACTTAACCATCACTTATTTATGTAAATATGTTTTGTATCATTTCTTCAGGTGGCAGCTAATACAGCGAGTGGGGTAGGAGCATACAGCCAACAAGTATTAGCTACCACTAATGGTAAGCATCTGAATAAATGTATGATTAAAAGATCAATTAATTAAGAAAAAGAGAAAGAAAAAGAAAGAAAAACATGATGTAAGGAAGGAAGGAAAAAAGAAAGTGAAAGAAAGAAGGAAGAACAAATGAAAGAAAGAATGAATAAATGAAAGAAAGATATAACCAAAACAAGGATAAAAGAAAAAGAAAAAAAAAGAATGAAAGAAAATAGAAAAGACAAGAAAGATTAAGAGTGAAATAGAGAATTAGTGAAATAAGTAAAACCCAACTAAATTAATCAATAATTGAATACATTAATTTTATCACTGTTTGTAACAACTTGATCTGAACTTCATTGACATTTAGTTAACACTAATAATGGTGAACTTTTAAAAAAATATTCATATTGATTTTGCCCTTTTATCATTTGTTAGGAAGAGTAAGGAGTATTAACATGTTGCACTGCATTTTTCAAACTAGTTTTTTCCATTTCAAAACATTCTTTCCAAACACCATTTCCCTTATCCATTGTCCTCTTCCCCCAGCTACTTCTTATATATTATTTTATTTTTTATATGATTTATAAATTGATTTATTTTCTTTTGTAATTCCTGACCAAGGTGGATCTGCAGGACATTCCGTACCAACTGTCATCCTGGCGGCAGCAGTGTCGGCCATCTTCATCATCATCATCCTGGTTGCCGTGGTGATTTTCCTCGTCTTCTGGAGGAGGTACGTTATCATCCTCCTCCTTAAGATAACTGGTAGCATTTTGAGAATAACACATGATATGTTAGTTTTGTGAGGGGACCAACACAAAATGATGATAAACACTAATCGTTGCATGGCCGGCAGAAGAGCCCTGGCACATGTTTCCGGCAGTAGGGTCTTAACAATAAGTTTTCTCAAATTTGAGAAGTATTGTCTTATTTGATATTTCCAGAAGTATCTGAAAATATCACACTACTTTGATATCATGTGAAAAAAAAATGGTTTCAAGTTAGAGGCAGTTATTGTGTTGAGGCCCTTCTGCTGAGAACACTTGCTAGGGCCCTTCTGCCGGCCATACAATGACTTGATCTGTTTTGCTTTTCAAATTTTCTCATTTGCAAGATGTATTTCATTCTTAAATGTCATTGGTGTGTCTAAAGAAAACTAGACATAATATCTAAGTTGAATTTCCAGACATAGGTTGCTGTTGCAACATATTTTTTTTTCAAAAATTGAATACAATATCTTGGAACAAGTTTATGTCATACAGCAATACAACTTGGCATAAGTAACTGCAAAAACCTCTCATACCTTAGAATTTATGGTTACAAGAGCAACACACCAATTATCTAGAAATCTTTTCAAACTCTTGATTTCAAACCAGCGAAATGTACCTTTGGGAGATATATCGTCCCATTGTTATTCCCTTGATCACATTTGAGTCATTATACTAAAAAAATAACTCATTCTGTTTTGATTACTTTCATTAATTTGTTTGTATTTAATGCTCTTCACAACACAACTGAATTAATGGGCAATTTTGCTATCACTTAATGTTCTTCAGTTGCTGTGCATCTTTTTTCTTATTTTCCAGTTTATACAATAATTGTTTTTCAAATGAATTTCAGATTTTTCAATATTTTAGAATATATGTTTGAAGGCCGATTGAGGTGATATTTTGCATCTTGAATCTGTTTACGCATGAATAATTTTGTTTGTGCAGCTGAACGCAAATTCACTCACTGTCACTTTGCAAGCTATAGTGTAAATTTGTCAAATGCATATCAATGTATTTTTCAGGAAGAGTAGGTAAAAGTAGGATTTTTTTCCTCTCAAATATGTTCGACACTCGACAGGGTCCTCATAAACTAACGACACTCTCTCCCGAGCATTATAACTATCCATTCTAACAATATCTTGTACTAAGTACTACCCCCCCCCCCCTTATCCCAAAGTAATATTGCACATTCATCCTTCACAATGTAACTAATATATCCACTAATTAAAACAGAACATAACAGATACGTGGGGAAATAGTAATACTTCATGTTTGTATATAACCCATGTTTGTAACTAGTGTGTTTTATGTCAAAAACCTCCCCACTATTCAAACACCTATGCTACCAGTCCTGATTTTGGTGGAAGGAAAAATTACAAAGATATATATAAAAGGAACGTACAACTGCTGAATTCTATAAATGAAATGAGCTGAAACATATGAATACAGAATTAGTTTTAAGTATAATTTCTTGATTCACTCCATGTGCATAATATGTTGGTATGTTGGTTGCCATAGAAATGCAAACAAGTAAATGGAAATTCCGTTGCTTTAGATGATTTTGATGTGTGGGATATGGAGTAACTGTTTTGGGGTAACTTGGTAATTGACTAAAGTGTGTCCATGATTATTTATGTGTAAAAGTAACCATTTTATCCCCATAATTATTAATCAACTAATTGACTTAAAATATAAGTGATGTAATCATATTTGGTTTAATAGTTAAATCAATCATCCACATGATCACAACATCATTACAGTAAAATTAAATATGTTATCTTAAAAATCATTTTTAATTACAGAAAAGTATTGGACAAATAGCCAAGCATCACAGAGCATGTTTTTCATGTGCTTAAAAGTGGGATTGGTGTATAAGATGGGCAAAGCATGTCGTAAATGGCCTGATTATTCGCAAGCATGTTTATTGTCATTTTATGTTTCTATGTTTGTCTGCCTGATTGTTTGTATGTGTATTCTTTATGACTGGAAAATTATACATATCATCATTCAAATATTAATTCAATAATTTGATCGATACAAAGAAAAAAGGTTTTATGATTTACAGTCCCATTTCATGAATATGCTTCTGACTTCACAACACAACTTTCCTACAAAGGCAAATGATATTTTGATAAGTTTTGTTTTCTGTAGAAGTACATGTATGAGCACATGGTCATAACTACTATAATTTTTGTTTTGATTGATAAGTAGTTATTTTTCTGCACCTTGCAAATCGCTATTTTCTGTTTGAAATTAAAATTGATTGCAAAATACTTGCTGTCCATTTAAAATGATAGAGATAATCCTGGAAGGTAATAGGCTACAATTTGTTAATCCAGTGGTCACATTCAAAACACTTTCCTTATTTTCTATCATTCATATTTCGTAAGAGCTACTGAGTAAAATTTGATTTTCATTCAACAGCTCATGTTAGCTGAGGACAAACACATTAAGAATACTATTCCTAGGTCTCCAAGTTGAAGTGGAATAAATATGAAATTGTTATATTTTAAATGTATATATCCAAGGTAAGTTGTGTATAATATGTTCTGTCTTATTGTACACACTCAATAGAAAAGTGACCAATGCCCCTTTCCCTCCTGATTACACACACAAACATGGTAAAGAATTGGAAGAATTGGTTGAATTTTCATATTTGTATTAAGTTTAAACAGTAAAAGTTTTTTCAATCTCAGAAAGTAAGAAACTCTAACCATGACAAACCAATTGGGGGATATACACGCAACTCCTCAAATACAATTCTCCCCCACTAATTATGAAGACAACTTATTTCCTCTGGATGGGGCATCATGGGATACAAGAGGATGCTGGGATGTAGTTGTGGTAATGTTCCCTTTCAAGATTCCAGGAAGGTGGGGGTGTGCTACCGTCGCTGTTAGCTATCAAATTGCTCGGCGATTTGAGAGTGGACTTCTCCGCCAACTTATTTCTGATTTGATATAAAATCTCCTGATAAATCTTTGTGAGTAGTAACTACACAAACAAGAATTGGCACAGTTTGCCCACACGAGGAATGGTGCCAGCGGGAACAAACGATAGTTCGTCCACTGTACCGATCGGTCAGCCAGACCTCGTGGGCGACTCTAGCGAAAACAGATCTTACACCCGACACTCTTACATGTGAAACCAACTCCGATGCATGTTTCTTTGTATAGTGTAGACTGTATGATGTGTACTGTGTATGTGTCTCTTTCTCCACTATCCCAGAAAATCCTTGATGGATTTGAGACAGGGCATGAACCAAACCCAGTTAGCTACCCCAGACGCAACCAAACTTAGGTAAATCCACTTTCTTGGTTTACAAAACACTTATTTTTCGCTTTTCCCCCTCCATCATCAATTCCAACTGACCTAAATTAATTCCGATAAGTGCTTTTTGTCAAACACATCTCTCACAAACGCATTTTTTTCCAGTGGAAGTTGCATTTTCACGTAATATATATATATTTTTAATATTTTCCACCTTCCATCTTTTGCTTTGCATCCGAAATTGTAATTGATCCATTTTTGTTTGCTTTGTGAATAAAATATCATGGTGGTGGGGTATTTAATTTGGTTCACCAATTTATTAATTTTAAATGATTCTGTGGCTATCTTGTGTGCACCATAATGTTTAATCTCAAGGAAAGTGCTTGCTTGATTAACTGTGTAGTAAAGATAGGGTCAGTTTGTGTTGAAATAACCATAAGCTTTGAAATAATTTGTTGTGGGGCTGTTCTTTTAACAAGTACATCATGTATTCTATTCATTTACTTTAAAGTTAGTGATAACCATTTCATCTTTTAATTTAGTAAAGGCAAAAAAAAGTTTAGTCACCCACTTAAAACTTATGCACCAACACCCCCCCCCCTTTGTTATACAAGACATTTTTCTTTCACATACATAATTCAGACATTTTAGTCCACGATCCCTATATAAACTATGATCAGTTTAACAGCCAATACACACAGTCACATTCTCAAATTCAATTTCATTTCGTGCAGCACGACACTGTTTAATGCCTCCGAGCCCGTGAGCATTCTCGCGACACATTTTGCTAAGCCGTTTGTCTCAAACGCCCAAATTGTTGTCTTTCCCCCTCCGTCCACAACGTTAATGTGAGTTTTCGTTTGCGAGCATGTCGGGACCCTTGTTCGTCTGAATCGTGATTTTACCCGTGATGTTCTGTAATCTGCATGTTTATGGAATCAGGTCATATGTGCTCATGTGCTGTAAAAAAAAAGCTGCCTTGCCATATTGAATGTTTGTCAAATGTCAAATCGCATGTACATGAAGTGAAATCATTTTGCATGTTGCACGTTTTCGTGTTGCTTTTATGTTGCCATGGTAACCTGTAGGGCACACGTGGTACTTGTGGTACGCTGTGACTTTTGTCTGCCATTTTGATAGTATAGAAGTGTTCTCATAGTGGAGTTTTGTTTGACAGCTATGCAAATTATTTCAACAATGATACTAGTTGTACCCTTACAAGTGTAGCAAGCAATTATATTTTTTTTCTTTTTCTTTTTCTCTTTTCGTAGCTGTCTTGAGTACAAACTATGAAAGAAATTGAAATATAGGAAAATGAAATTTATCTTTAAGGTGGTGGTGATTTAGACTTCTGCTGAAAAATTCTTTGCCCTAGAAGTACACTATAATTACATGTAGGTTTAGAAAATGCAGTTTTCTTCCTTATCTGTAAATTTATTGGTTTAAGTTAAATTTGTTAATCTCCATGGTGACATAATCCAATAAGCTTGCCTAACTAGCTTCCCATATTACCACTCCTCCTACTAATATGAGGACCAGCAATGTTTATACATGTAGCATAAAAAAGTTAAAAGATTAAACATTTATATATAAATCACTGATTTTTTTTTTAATCTGAGAAAGGCCTATGTAAAGAGTTTAATAGTTGTGTATATTGTAATTGTGTTAATATCTATCAGCAGTTAATAAAGGTGTCAGATCCATCTCATAAAAACAAGTGATGTATGAACTTTACAATGATATTTAAGACAGAAATAAAGGGGAAAAAAATTATGCTCTTTAAATATATGCCTAAAATTATAAATCAGAAAATAAAGGCTTTCGAACCTTTAGAATTCTACATGAATATAATATACATTTCTTTTCACTTAAAAAAATAGGTTAAAACAAAAAATTCATTTGAACTATTTTATGTCATTTACATTGCAGTGATATGATAATTACGTGGTGGTAAATTTGAGAAATCATTAATATCGGCTTGACCATCTTTGTCCATGCATGTGTATTACACACAATCACATTAAAGGGATCATGGATTGTTATTTCATGAATGCATCATATATAAGTTCATGCATCTTCCAATGGTTACAAAATATATAAAATAAAAATCATTTGGGCATCAGTACATCAGCAAGAATTGTAAATCCATTTTCAACTTCTCTCTTTAATTATTTGTTACAATTTAAATTTCCACAAAATGTTGTAAGTTATGTTCTAAGAGATCTGATTTTCTTAACTTACATCGTAGGAAATACCAATTTTGTTTAACTGCATTTTATTAAATGAATTATTAAAAATTATTGATTTTTTTTCTTTGTCTGGTGTTTATATTATTACCATGCTTTGGTTATGATGATGATAGTGATATAAGTAATGATTTTATGGAAAATTTTTGGGCAAGCAATTTTCAGATTGTTACACAAGTATATAAAAACAATGCAATTGGACATGAAAGATAAATAACAAAATAAAACAAATACTAATGATTTGATTATGTGACTTGCATTACCGCTTTCATTTATCTCATCCTTTTTAAAGTATCAAATGACTGCCCAATTCCTACAAATTAATCTCAAATTGTATATTCCATATATCCCAGATTTTACCAAAAGTTGAACCGAAATAACTTGCACTTAAAAGCAATTAATCTGTTGGGAAGATTTCTCTGTCCTGAAAAAAATGAAAAAAATAAAAAATCTAATAGCTTGCACTCCTTGGGGAAATCTGACGGTCTTACGTAGTCAAACGGTAGCAAGGCAACATTACTAGATTGGTTTGAAAACCGAGACGCTTTTCAGAACGCAGCGCTCACGAGGGAAAAGAATCGCGATAACTTCATGCCTGCACGAAATATTATGAACCGCACCAGTTTGTAGCTGATGATATTTTAATCTATGGAAGCTATCCTTCACAAAGTGTTATAGATATAGCGGGACTTCTGTTCAGAGATAATTAAGTTGGTCTAACCAAAGCCAAGCGAAATCTTGTTAGTCCCTATTGAGTCGATTTCACAAATTAACAAAATGTGCAGAGCTTTTTAGATTTTGCAAGCTGCATTTAATACGTAAACTGCTGCATTTTATACAGTATGTATTGAAATGAAATTGCAATAGTTCAGAAATTCATTATTGCAAAATTTATCATTGGATTAAGAAATATTTTTTCCTTTCCATTCTTTACATTGACAATCATTTGTATATCAACACTAGTTAGAGATTTGGAAATGCATGACTTTTTTTCAAATCTCTTGAGTGGTCTCAATCAAACTCACTACAAGACCTACAGTATCAAGGAATTAGACATTATTGGCAAAAATGTGCAGGTGGGGATGGGGGGGGGCTTGGGGGGTATAGGGGTGCAGGTGGATGCAAGAATGTGTGAATTTCAACAGATTTATTTTTACCCAAATTCCCAAAAAAATTACACCCCATCAACACCATTTCCTTGTATGCCTATGGATATTGATATTCACATGGTATTAGTAACGAGTATGTTAATATCATGTGTAGATCACAGTGATATTATGACCAGATTGCTTGAAATCAAGTCAACTTTCAGCATTCCAATCATATCTCACATTTAAAGATAGTTCAAGTTTTAACAGAGTATAGGGGAGTCACATTATGTAGTAAATCAAGT
>JZLH01S0031667.1:1018-12476 GCA_001188425.1 Eucidaris tribuloides
GTGTGTGTGTGTGTGTGTGTGTGTGTGTGTGTGTGTGTGTGTGTGTGTGTGTGTGTGTGTGTGTGTGTGTGTGTGTGTGTGTTTAGTGATTTTTTTTTAATTACTCTCTAAGATGTAACGTGTTTGGACTGTTTGGCAAACTATAAGGGAAAAATTGTAGTCGCTGGCGGGAGAAATTTTGTTGGAAATCAGGATGGGAAAACTCCCGATTTTTTTTTTCAGATATTTATTTCCCAACCCACCTCCCCATTGTCCGAGTTTTCAGTTGCTGTTGGGAGTTATAGGGCCGGGATAACTCCCAAGAAAACATTTTGGGAGAATTTTTCCCGATGGATTTCGCCCCCCCCCCCATGGACTGCACCCTGACACCGCTCCTGTATAGTCATGGTGTAAAGATAGGACGTCGGCTCAACGGAAAAAGGGGCTAATGTCCATAGACATGGACGTTATCTCCTTCCGTTAAGCCGACGAGAAGAAGATAATGACGACGAAGAAAAAGAAAAACATAAGGAAGAGGAGGAAGATTAAGGAGAACAACAAGAAGAACAAGAAGAAAAAAGAAACAAGGAAGAAAAATAGAAGAAGTAGAAAGGGGTGGAGGAGAAAAGAACAAGAACAACTACAAGGAAAAGAAAAAAGAGGAAGAAGAAGAACGAGGAGGAGAAAAGGAAGAAGAGAAAAGATAAGTAGGAAAGATAAGAGGAGGAAAATGAGGAAGAGGAAAGAACTACACAAATTAACCAAAAGTATTGAGTCAAAACCAGGCAAATTAGTAACAGTAATAAAAGTACAACAAACAAATATTTATTTTTGTTGAAGAATAGTTCATACGACACAGCTTAAGCGCTTGACATTTACCATATTTTGACAACCATTGTGTTTCACCAATCAAATTACTGGATGTTTATTTTATAACAAGAATCGAATCATACAGATTATATCAAGACTAAGTGGCTTCTACAAGAAATAACTACCAAAATGTCAAATGAGGCCAGTAAAATGTTCTAAAATTATTGATTGAGATCGTGATTGTACTTTATCGTTAGGCATTGCAAATATATTAAACCCATCAATCAGTATAATTATGTTTCCCTTCCATAGTAATTCCTCGTTGTAATTGATGCAGTAAAATATTTTCTTTGCTGTTTTTTGTTGTTGTTGTTGCTAAGTGGTTCTAACAATGGTCATGAAAAAATGTGCAGTTACTACACTCTTTACATGAACCATTAGTGATATTCAAAAAAATATTGTTATTATAAAGATCCATTAAAGGAAAAAAAAATGCGGTTACTTTTATACAGCATACTCACGACTTTATTATCGCATTCATTTAAAACTTTCTGATGCACAACTTACTAGTAATTCAAACACTAAAAGCATTTGAGTGGTATATACGCGTCCATGTTTGGTATACGATTTATAAAAGTAAATGTAATATGGATAACCGCTAATTTCCAAAGTTTATTAATTTCCAATTGTTACAAAATGTATATTGATATTGATTGACAATAAGAAATGCTAACGTAATACGATTTATATGCATATCATTGAAATAAACTTAGAACGGATTTCCGTGACATAGTAAAACCGTATATAAGTAGGGGCATGTTATAGTGAGGCACAGAAACACATTAGAGGCTAAACGCTTGCTAGACGTGCTAGACGCAAGTACTACTCCTGTAAATTCTTATAACTGCTCAATTTGGAACCATTGGTACATAGGCGACTGTTACATCTACCAAATCATCATTTATTTGAGAGTCTAATTTTTTTTTGTTTTATTGAACGAACGACATCTTATACTACCGTAATAATTCATTAACGGTGACTATTCTATCAAGTTCGCTGTAAGCTGCACTCTTCGAGATGAATTCCTCCATGGTAGACAACGATATCCCACCAACACCTCCTCTCATCACGATCGTCATGTATATCGTCTTCGGTCTGTTCGGCATCGTCGGTAACGGCCTCGTCCTGGTCGTCATCGGGATGACTAAAAACCTACGCGACACCACCAATCTCTTCATCGCCAACCAATCCCTGATCGATCTCGTCTTGTCGATTCTCCTCATATGTCTGTTTGTCGTCCCTCTGCCATCGCTGCCCGCCAATCAACCGTTCCTCTCCCTCCTCGTATGTGCTGTTTGGAACTCGAAGTATCTCTACTGGGGACTAGTTTTTTGCGAGTTCGCTGAATTTGGTGACGATAACCTTTGAGCGATATTATGCTATCGCTTTTTCCCATTCACTACAGAAGTAGAATCAATGTACGACGGGCACTTGTGTTAGTTCCTGTCCCATGGATATTCGGACTGGTCTTCCAACTATATGATATCGTACTGACTCGTGTAGAAAACCAACAATGTGTGTCTTTCGATTGGCCGTCCGAAAATATCCGAAGAATCATTGGCATTATGACATTTCTTGTGTGTTTTCTAAGTCCGGTATGTATGATGACTCTAGTTTATATTTTGATCACTATCAAATTACGGCAAGGAGTGCGGGAATATTCGAAGAAAGAGCGGGCGAATTATCGCGAACATGCGCGCAGGAACGTCATCAAAACTTTATTGGTCGTCTGCATATGTTACGTAATATGCTGGGCGCCAAACGACATTTTGTACTTTTACTACTCCCTTGGAGGCCATGTTGAATTTGGCGGGCTTTACCATACAATAACAGTTTTCCTGTCGTTTAGTAATATGTGGATAAACCCTTTCATATACACATTTCGGTATAAGAGGTTTCAGAAGGGTTTGATGCAATTGTTTTGTCGAGGAAGTAAGAAAAGACGCGAAACTTCTGTCAGAACTGGATCAGGAATAAGTCAGATCACATAACCGAGTTGGCATTAAGTTCTAGGATCCGTGAGTGTAATAATTCAGCAATTATGTGTTGGTAGTTAGGACTTACCAACACTTTTAGTAAATGTTTAGCTGGAGCCTTTCGAAATATTGATCCTTAAGTCATGAGCCAAGACATTATGTTCTGTATCTAATACCTAATGGCCTACCAGCATCTGTAACAACAAGCATGTAAAACTGTGGTTCAAACAACTTAGGATTGTCTTTCCCCGAATCTATCGTGCCTGTAAATATAAAATCTACTTCTATTCTCCTACTACGGCTAATATACTACTACTTCTACTACTACTACTACTACTACTACTACTACTACTACTACTACTACTACTACTACAACGACGACGACGACGACGATTACGATTACTACTACTACTACGACGACGACGACGACAACGACATACTACCACTAATGCCAAGAATTACAGTATAATGTAATTCTCCTACTACGGCTAATATACTACTACTTCTACTACTACTACTACTACTACTACTACTACTACTACTACTACTACTACTACGATACTACTACTACTACTACTACTACTACTACTACTACTACTACTACTACTACTACTACTACTACTACCACCATCACCAGTACTACTACTACGACGACGACTTCTACGACTGCTACTACTACTACTACTACGACGACGACAACGACATACTACCACTAATGCCAAGAATTACAGTATAATGTTGGCGTCCTACTCGTATAACAAACAGAACATTGATTGTAGGCCTATCTAATCTGAAACATTTCATTTATTTATTTAACGCTGTTCATAAAAATACAAGACAACAGAAAATATCAAACACAGGCCTACATGATCATAAATACAAGAGTATAAGGGGTAAGGCAGAAAAGAGAAAAACTCTTTATATAAAAGCCCGCCCCAACAATGAACATTACAAATATAAATACGCACAAAGTATAATACAAATACAAAGAAGCTAACAGAAACAAAACATTAAAAGAGATATTGTCAATTTGCCTGGAAATAATCTATTGCACAAGGTATTTGTCTAATAAATATTTTTTTTATTTATGCTTAAAAACACTAAATGGACTGACTGGATCTTACTTCAGGAGGGATGATATTCCACAATTTCTGTCCCTTAATATTTTTTGAATTCTTCATAGATGTCGTTCGCTCTTTTGGATAATGGTAATTTAATGAATTTCTAGTGCTATATTTGTGAATTTGAACATTAAGAATAAAACAATTTGAAATGAATTTGGGCAGCTGACCTGTGAAACAGAGATACATAAAAACAGCAATTTGAAAGTTGTTCATATCAAAAATGTTTAAAATATTTTGATCATAGAATAAAGGATTCGTGTGGGCAAAATAACTTGAATGTGACACAATTCTTATTTCTTTCTTTTGAAGCTTTATTACCCTATCTATATTTTTTCCGCTGGAATTTGCCCATGCTAATATACAATAGTTAACAAAGAATGATATAATAACTTTAATATATGACGAGGGAAAAACTTGACTTTACTTAAAATACCAACATTTTTGACAATTTTATTGCACATATTACTAGTGTGTTCGTGCCAAGTTAATTTATGGTCAACTAAAACACCTAAGATTTTCACTACCGTTCCACGTTCAAACATATGTTCATTAATTTGTAATTCTATTTTATTAAAATCAATTTTCCTTTTAGTAAACACCGTGTATTTTTTTTTCGTAATTTAAAGCAAGTTTATTATTATAAAGCCATTTGAATAGTTTAGATAATTCACGAGTAAAATCATCTTTCAGAATCTGAATATCAGTACTGGACATAGACACACTAGTATAATCAGCAAATAAAATAAATTTCAGCTCGTTAGAAATATTACACAGGTCATTTACATATGAGAATGAATAAGATGGGTCCAAGAATAGACCCCTGGGGCACTCTACATCGAAGAAATTTAATTGTAGATTGTTTGTCATCAACTTGAACGAACTGAGCTCTATTTTCTAAATAACTTTCAAACCATTTCAAGGTTACTCCTCTAATACCATAATAATATTTTTTTTCAATAAAATTTTATAATGTAACGTGTCAAAAGCCTTGCTTAAATCTAAAAACAGTCCAATTAAATATTCATTTTTCTCAAAAACATTTAAAACATAAATAAGATGAACTATTGCAGTCGATGTGGAGTCCCCTGTCTAAAACCATATTGACTATCTGCAATAATATTGCACTTGTTTAAAAAGGATGAAAGACGATTACACACAGCACGTTCTAAAATTTTAGAAGAAAACAGAAGTAAAGATATACACACTAAGAAAATAGGTTCAACTTTGCACCTTTAAAGGTGCAGACCAATGTCACACTGGAGCACCTTTAAAAGTGCAACTTTGCACCTTTCTGAAGGTGCAAGTTGCACCATAGAAAAATAAAAAAGTATTCTTCTTTTTCTTGCAAACTGTGTTTTTTTTTGTGTGTGTGAACCGCAGTGTATGTTCATTCCAGTGCTATTTATAGTATTTACATTATAATACACTTTATTAACATTTATAAATATTTAAAAACTCGTACAAATATGACCTTACCGGGGCTCGAACCTGCGACTTTCCGCACGTGAGACGGACGCTCTACCCACTTTGCCAACACGCTGGCCGTAAAGGTGTGTATTTTCACATAATTATATAGTATTGAAGCCGAAGGTGCATTATTTTCATCCTTTAAGGTGCAAACTTTGGACCTATAGGCCGTTTTCGTAATATATTAAAATTCCATGCATACCTTTTAAACAAAGGTTGTTTTTGACAACCTGCAAGCCGTGAGTGTCTGAGCTTGTCCGACATATATAGTATAAGTTGCATTTTCCGTATTGAAATTGTATTCATATAAACAGATGGTAGAAATAGCTCTCACCAGGCTTCGGAAGAGAAAACATCCATAAATTTGCATAAATGTGCACCTTAAAGGTGCAAACTTGCAAGCATAATGGAGTGGGGCGAACGCTCAGCCGTGAAAGGTGCAGAATTGCTCGAATACCGCGATAGAAATTGCTCTGCACCTATTTCCGCAAAGTTGCACGTTGTGCGCACCTTTATTTTTTAGCGTGTAGGTCGGTAATAAGGTAATATTTCTTTTGATTCATTTTTAAAAACTGGTACAACTTTGGCGAGTTTTAGTTTGTAACCTCTTTTTCATGACGCATTTTCCGACCACACAGAGATCTAAAAACCATTCAAAAGTTTGGATTTGAGTGTCCTTTCAAAGCTTCAACGTCAGCACACATAGGTGAATATAACGATTTCAGTCTGATCGCCTTAGTCCACCATCAAAGGAGCTTCATTATTATTATCCCTGTTGAAACTAAGAAGGAGATACCTCGGGCTGCGGTCTATGGAGAATGCTTCTTATATTGAAATTAATCGTCTGTAACAGACTAGCATGGGTTGTTGTGGAGTGGGGGTTCGAGTCCTTGAGGGATAAGATTTTCTGATCAATTGTTGAGTTAAAGTTTCCTACTCTGTTTAGCCCTTTGAAAATCAATCTTGTCCAGGGGCGGCGCTATACGGGGGGGGGCGGGGGGGTGTGGGGGTGCGGAGGGCGGTCGCCCTTTTCATTTAAAAGTAGTGAAAATTATTATAAGTATTTTTTTATTGATTGTTGAAATTGCTTCATAACTTGTAAGCTTTTTGGACTTTTTGGCTGTAAGGGAGTAAGTTTGGGCGCTGGCGGAGAACTTTTTTTTTTTGCGAATTAGGCCTTCGAAGATTCCCCGATTATTTTTTTTTCGCAAATTTATCCCCCCCTCGCATTAAGCGAATTTTAGGTCCCCTCGGATTTGCCCCCCCCCCCCCAAGATTTCACCCCTGATACCAACCCTGCATAGTCATGGTGTAAAGATAGGACGTGCTCAATGGGGAAAAAAGGTTAATTGTTCATAGACAATACATGGACTTTATCCCCTTTTCCCGTTAAGTCGACGAGGAGAAGATGACTTGCGAAGGAGACGATGAAGAAGAAGAAGAAGAAGAAGAAGAAGAAGAAGAAGAAGAAGAAGAAGAAGAAGAGAAGAAGAAGAAAGAAGAGAAGAAGAAGAAGAAGAAGAAGAACAAGAAGAAGAAGAAGAAGAAGAACAAGAAGATCGAAGAAGAACAAAAAAAACAGAGGAGGAAAAAAATAGAAGATCGAGGTGGAGGTGAAAAAACAAGAACAAGAACAAGAAAAAGGAGAAGAAAAAGAAGAAGGGGGAGGAGAAAAGAAGGAAGAAGAGAAAAAGTAGGAGAATATGTAGGAAAAAGAAGGTGAAATACAAGAAGAAGAGAAGGAAGTGGAAAGAACAACACAAATTAACCAAAACTATTAAGTTAAAACAAGGAAAATTAGTAACAGTAATAAATATACAATGAAAAATATGTATATTTTAAATAGTAGTTCATATACGACACAGCTTAAGCGCTTGACATTTACCATACGGTATTTTGACAACCATTGTGTTTCACTAATCAAATTACTGGATGTTAATTTTATAACAAGAATCGAGTCGTATCAGATTATATCAAGATAAGTGGTTTCTACAAGAAATAACTGAAGAAATGTCAAATAAAGCCCGGAAAATAGGACATAATCACTGGCCTTGCTTCTTAAAATGTTCTAAAAATCATTGATTGAGATTGTGACTGTACTTTATCGCTGGGCATCACAAATATAATAAACGCATCAATCAGTATAATTATCTTCCCCTTCCGTAGTAATTCGTTTTTGTAATTGATGCAGTCAAATATTTCTTTGCAGGTGATTTTCTGCTAAGTGGTTCTAACAAAGATCATGAAAATAATGTTCAGTTACTACACTCCTAAAATGAACCATTAGTGATATTCAACAATTGTTATTATCATAACGATCGATTAAAGGAAAAAAATAAATGCCGTTACTTTTTCACACTATACTCACGACTTCATTATCACATTCATTCAAAACTTTTTGATTTACGTCTTAATCCAAACGCTAAAAATATTAGAGTGGTACGTCCATTTTTGATGTACGATTTATAAAAGTAAATGTAATATGGATAGCCGCTAATTTCCAAAGTTCATTCATTTCAAATTGTTATATGTATATAAATATTGACTGATAATAAGAAATGCTAATGTAATACGAGTTATATAGACATAAAATGAACTTAGAGAGGCTTTCCGATATATAATCAAACCCTACAGTAAGGGCATCTAGTATATAGTTACGCACAGAAAATCAAGAGAGGCCAAATTAACGCATGCTAGACCTGCTATATAGACGAATACTCCTGTAAATTCTTAATTGTTAAATTTGGAACCATTGGTACATAGGCGACAGCTACATCCATCAAACCATCATTTCTTTCAGAGTCTCAATTTTTATTGAACGAAAGACATCTTCTACTAATTCATTAACGGTGACTATTCTATCATTCGCTACACGCTGCACTCTTCGAGATGAATTCCTCCATGGTAGACGACGATATCCCACCAACACCTCCTCTCATCACGTTCGTCATGTATATCGTCTTCGGTCTGTTCGGCATCGTCGGTAACGGCCTCGTCCTGGTCGTCATCGGGATGACTAAAAACCTACGCGACACCACCAATCTCTTCATCGCCAACCAATCCCTGATCGATCTCGTCTTGTCGATTCTCCTCATATGTCTGTTTGTCTTACCTCTGCCACTGCTGCCCGCCAATCAACCGTTCCTCTCCCTCCTCGTATGTGCTGTTTGGAACTCGCAGTATCTCTACTGGGGAATAGTTATCGCGAGCGCAATGAATTTGGTGACGATAACCCTCGAAAGATATTATGCTATCGCTTTTCCCATTCAGTACAGAAGTAGAATCAATGTACGCCGGGCGTTTGTCTTAGTTCCTGTCCCGTGGATATTCCGACTGGTCTTCCAGCTTTATGCAGCTCTGCTGATTCGCGTAGAAGATCAACATTGCGTGCCACACAGTTGGCCCTCCGAAAATATCCGAAGAATTATCGGTATTGTGACATTTCTTGTGTGTTTTCTAAGTCCTGTATGTATGATGACTCTGGTTTATATTTTGATCGCTATCAAATTACGGCAAGGTGTGCGGGAATGTTCGAAAAAAGACCGGGCGAATTATCGCGAACATGCGCGCAGGAACGTCATCAAAACTTTATTGGTCGTTTGTATATGTTACGTAATATGCTGGGCGCCAAACGACATTTTGTTCTTTTACTACGCTACGGTAGGCAAAATGTTTGGAACATGAGCGGTCTGCGACACGGCACTACGTGACAGAAAATGTCGACTAACGCTCTAGACCGCCCCTTATGAATATGCATAAATGTCCATGGTGCGACCGTGGTGTGCTATTCAGAGTGGGTTCCGCTCTGTGTTGCATGAACGAGTCGGTATTGTTGTTTGGTAGCATCAGCAAAATGCAGTTTGGAACTAGTAAAAATCAAACTGATAGAAGTAGGCTGTAATCGTATGAAGTATGAAAGTCAAAACAATACCATACAAACCCGTGAACGTAAATCCGGGGGGGGGGGGGGATATACCCCCGACACACGCCACCCTTTTCAAGGAGGGGGGGGTGGATAGTACGATCATCCCCTTCACTTTCAAGAGAAATATATATTTGTCTTATTAATAAACTATTTGATAAATTCCTGTAAGTGAGAATTTCTGCATTGAAAGTATATAATAAGCAATCAATTTCTCTACAATGCGATTCCCTGCGACTTTTAGAACTATAATTTATGTACAAAACGTGTAGTATTAGTCTATACTGGCAGACAGAGACCAGCAATCTCAACTACCCGAATTGAATATTGTTGTAAATTGCAGAGCGAGGGGGATTGGGGGATGATCCACCACTTTGAGTGGGTGGAGGGGAGCCAGCGTGATCTGGCACTTTCAATAAAAAAAAAATATTTGTGTGTTGTGATTCACGTTATTTAATAACATTTATAGAATTATCCAAATGCTTAAGATATTGTTATTCGAATATCCCGAAATGTTTTCCGATTTCTGTATAAGGAAACTATCATTACTAACAGGTTTTCCATCCGGTTCAAATGACATTATAATTCCTATCTCTACTTTAGTGCACAGATAACGCAAAACTGTAAGGCCTATTATGAAAAACATCGTCTTATCAACCAAAATGTAGAAAAACAAGGAGCCATGAATGGAGCTCCACCGAGACCTGTACAGCATTCATCCAAGAGGACAGTCTAAATAGAACTTTTAAAATGCGTCGTAATTTTTTGCGCTCAGAAATTTTGAAAAACTCTCAATAGATTGTTTTTTGGATTATTCAAAAACCATTCAGCTATGTGTGTGGTGGCATGTGTGGTGGTCGGTGGTGGTGGTGGGGGGGGCGGGGGGGGTATATTCCCAGTAATTCCGGAATTTGAGTTATCACTAGTCCTTTTTACTTCTCATAAAACCCCTTAATATTTCCATTCTGCTGATAAGCCTCACTCGGACAATAACACTTTTTTTTCACGCGGAGGCACCATTGTATTTAAACTGCCGCTATATCCAACCTTTGATAAAGATGCTCGTTCTTAAAATCCCACCCTTTCTTTTTTCATTTATGCCCGACATTTGAAACGACTTAAGAGCAAACTTACTTTAATTTTTAAGCTCTTCGCTACGCCGCTCGCCTTCGCAATTAAATATTTGGTTTATTATGTTTGAGGTCTTTTATCTATGAATTCGAGACAGTTCAAAACATTTTCTCGCCTTTTATAAGATTGGACAACATGCAGTCTCCCGTCCGAAAAATTTCTTCGCTCGCTTCGGCTCACTCGCGACATTGATCATAGGAAATGAAAACCCAAATGCAAAAATTAGCTATTTTTCCACGTTAGTAGGGTCCCCCGTTCGTCCGCAAAATTTGAAAATTTCATCCGATCTATCACCCACCCCCTCTCGGACCAGATTACGCCATGACACAACGATCACCAATATTGAAACACATGGTGTAGTCCTATATACCGCCGGAACAGGTAAATGCAAAATAATATAATCACAACAATACAATTACAATTAAAAGTTTAATCTTTGTAAAGGCTATTGTATTGTTTTGAGAACATGATATACTTCTTGAGTTATTACCTTTTAGGCCTGTTCCAATTTGCATTTGCGAGTTCCTTAAAACTTCTGTCTTTGTATTATTTTCTTATGATTTGTTTGCTTTTGTTTGTTTGGTTTATTTCTGCGTTCACAATTCAAATACAATTTCCGAACAGTAAAAATGAAAATATAAAACAATATGTTTTAACAAAGGGTATTACACAAGTAAGATAATATCATGTAACTGATACTATAACGATTCAATTAAACATGACATATACACAGAATATACAGAATACGATCAGAAATTTAATTAGTAATTTTTAATAAATGAGATATATTGAACGTAGTAGAGACCACCATCGTGAGCGCGGTTAGGCTGGATATGGAATGGGGCCTTTTAGATACAAATGTATTGAGTTGTTGTATTTTTACCTGTTCCAATGTGCATTTTGCGTGTTCCAAAACTTCTATGTTGATTATTTTCTTTTAAGAATACATAGATTATGCTGTTGTGCATTTAACTTCTAGGTCAGGCCGG
>JZLH01S0031668.1:0-28619 GCA_001188425.1 Eucidaris tribuloides
ACACCATTTGTAAGTACTTACTAATCTTCTAGTAATGATAATGAAGGGAAGTGATGGACTTGCAAATCCTGAACACAATCTTTAATTTATAACCTTCACACAGCTAAATTGTAACAAAACTACATATAAGTTGCAAGTGGTTAGCTGCCAATCTATCCCAAGACCTTTACATACAGGGAGAAGACAGGCTTCTACTGGAATCAAGCATTAGTCTTATTTTTGTTCCTGAAATAATAAGGGGGTGCATTCATCTCAATGGCATTTGCCAAAATAACATCATCATTTGCAAAATACTGTCATGGTGTGTACTTAAGTTAATGGCTTTCATATTAAATCTGTTATCAAGCAAAATGAAAACAACAGTTTTTTTGTCAATACAAAGTAATACCTTATAATTGCATACATTTCATGCCTGAAGAAGTACAATAAAATGCTGAATTTGAATGTGTCCCATATGCATTAACTACCTCTAAAAATTAAAATACAAGTAGGGGTGCTGCAAAAGTTAAACCATGTGGCGGGCCGAAGCAATACCAGAGCACAAAATCAGCCAGAAATCGGCTGAGCTCCGTTGAGGAAGTACAAAGCACTGTCACACCTAGCCGATTTGGCTCGCCAGAGCAATACTGGTGCACAGATTTGTAGATTTCCAGGCAGGGTAGGAATTAATTTTTATTTTTAAGGGCGTTGTTTATTAGAGCCTTGGGGCTATTTTTGAATTTTGGGGGGCTATTTTTCTACCATTGGGGCTACTTTTTTGTTGCACAGAATTTGAAGAATGCAATGACAGATTGCCTATGTTTTTAGCCGGTGCTTCATCCATAAAATCAACCATTTCATTCATTTTCGTTTTTAATGTCATAATAAGAAAAAAATGTGAAATTTTTTATAGCAAATCTGAGGGCGATTCTGAAGGAAATGGTCGCCCCAGAGAATTGGGACTTGGGGATTTTAGGGGGCAATTTGGGCTTTGCTATAGGCTAAATCACCCGTCGCCCTGGATTTATTTCCCACGCTGTTTCCAGGGATCAGTCCTACTTCAGCAGCGCAGTGGTATCACATTGGTAAGAATGGTAGTACTTCATCAGTATACGGTACCAGTATACGGCACACATTGAGGCCACTGGAGAGCTGCCGATTGGTGCTAATGTACCCTTGTACATGTAGTCTTGTTGCTTGCCTTGGCAGTGCATTGGCAGAAATTTGTGAGCATATTCAAAAATTTCTACCGTTGCCTGCCGTTGCTAAATTTGATGCCGATGTCCTAATGGTGTACTACCCTTGCACTGCCGAACTAGCATCGATCCTTGAAAATTGATAATTTTTTCCTCTGGTATTGCTTCAGTGAGCCACATCAGTTTACTGTGACAGCACCCTAAGAGAATTAGCCATCCAGTCAGATTGTGCAAATATGATTTACAACACCAAGTACTGATTAGTAACATTAATATTTTATTGGTAGGTTTTGGTAATTCTAGTAGCATTTTCCTTCCTTATTTCTTTTTCTTTGTCATTCAGCAATATTTGTTTTTGATATTCGATTGCTATAAAGACAATTAGGACAATTGATACTACATGTTAAAAATCATGATTTTACGGTGAAAGCTGTTATGAAACATTGCAAAAAAATTACCCCAAAACATCGCAAGAAAAATTGCACACGTGAAGTTTCTGTGCAAGTTAGGCAGTGAGAATGCTCACCGCAGAAAGTTTTGAAATTCTGTCACATGAATTGGGCACTTTCGGATTAAACAATCTTTTTGTTTACATCCGATCGGTTTTGCAGTGCAATTTCACTGAATTTGTGCAGTACGAAGCCAAAAATCATGAGTTTTCTCCATTGCAAAAATATTGTGATTTTAGCTTGCAGTGTGAGCAGGAAAGTCTTACAAGCATAGTAAGTTTTAATGTCACAATTTTTCCCAATGAGAATGGCTCTATCATGCAAAATCAATTTGTTTAACACACAAAAAGCACTACTTGTGGGCACTTAACTCTTAACGTGCCACAGTCGCAGATCTGCACCACATAATACACATAAAGTCCATAGAGGTTAAAATCCTCTGGCACGTTAACAGTTTAATGGGTGATTAGAGGTCCAGACTCAAGAATGACTAGATTTCGTTTATATTCACCATTGAAAAATTCCTGGCTGCAAAACAGATGCCTTGCTTTGTATGTTCAAAGTTTCTCTGTCTACATGTATATCAAAACTGAATGATATGAACACCATACCCAATTTTCCAGTGGTCTGCGAATAATGGGATAATGGGTTACTCCTGTTAAATGGGTTAAATTTTGCACATTTCTTAGAGACAGTGATTTTCCATTTCAAAATATGGTCTTTTCCGTTTCTGAAAACCTGTAATTCCATTTCAACTTGATCTAAAAGTGGAAATTCCATTTTGTCATAGAAAATGTACATAGCAAAAACATGAATTCCATTTTGCAAAGGTGAATTTCATGAATTTTCACACGAAAAGTAAAGAACCAAAGCGGGATTTTCCATTTCAATTTACCGAGAAAAGGAAAATCACTGTCTCTAATTTCTTATTTTTCTATTTATTGAAATTTACCTCACTTAATGGGGTACTCCTGTCAAATCGTATAAAAATGCCTTGTAAATGCCTACCGCATTATACGGAGACCATTGCCATGTTTCTGTGGGCTGGGGCAAATTATATATTTACAGCAAATATTGAGATAAAATGTTCTTGCAAATTCTGATATTGATACTTTTGATAGTATTTGTCTACATGTATTCATGATTTGCATATTTTCATCTTGCCCATGTAACTAGCCATTCCAAAGGCAGAATTCCAGTCTTTAACAAATATACTGCCATCTATGGGTGAAATTTAATCATTCTCTGAAAAAAAACATATATCACAGAAAGGTTAAACATATCTAATTACAATCGCTTTACAGTTGACTAATATTGCTATATGTTAAAGTCATATTCTACATCTACAACACAGTAGCCAGCGGAGCTAGTATATCTTACACAATTCTCCTAATACTGTTGGGTTTACAAGGAAAACATTGAAATTTTGGGGGGAGAATTGTGCTTAGAAAACAACTCTGGAGCACGATTTGATTTGTAATCATGATGATTGCTTTCACAAGGGTAGGAATATCGTAATTAGACTAATCGTGACTGCAATCACGTTTTGGCTGTGACACGAAAACGGTCTAAATTCCTTGTTTTTGTTTTTCTTGATGATTTTTGGAAGGTCAGGTTACATATGCAGATTGTGTATCTCAAACTAAGTCCACATGTTTTAAGAGGGATGGACATTAAATTGCAAATAATCATCATCACAACCAAACATGCCTGCAAAAGATCTACTCCGGTAAATGATTGTAGCATAAAATATTCGGTGGACCGAGTATGCCTTTCCAAGCTGCATAAGACTCAAAATTGAAAGCATGTAGTATTATTATTCACATAAATGTACCCTTTTCAAAACATACACACAAACACACAACTCTCACACATGCGCACACAAACACACATACTCACGGCCATGCAACATACACACAGATATATTTACATGGAGATAATTCTAGGCACCCGTTTTAGATATATATATAATATTATAAAGATACATGTACACACATATACCTAATAATAATTTGAACATCATTTACATCATTGTTACTTTTTATGGTCAGTTTTTTTATTATACGTTTAATTGTATCGCTGTGTTAACTTGGTTATGGTACGCCTCCTGTTTTTCAAGCTGCTTCATGTGGCGATATCGCTGAAAAAATAGCTCTTTTGCAAACGCGTACAATTCCGAATCTAGCAAATTGCGCGTCCGTATCTTCTCTATGTCCTTCTCAGCCACGGGCGAGGCATTCGCGATCGTCAGATTGCTCTGCGTGAGCGGAACCCTAAACCGCATTTTGAACGTCCTCTCGAACAAGTACTGCGTCTCCTTTTGGAATTCTGTGAGTCCGAAGAACGCCATCGATTCCAGATTCTGCTTGGCGCTCGCGAGCATGCCGCGATTGTACTCCTCCTGCGTCAGTTTTGTGTTATTGTAGCATCCGACGCGGGTCAGATCGGCCAGCATGCGGGTTTGTCGATTGTGCGCCATGTTGGACGGGCAGGTCAGGAACTCGTCGAGTGTTACGCCCATCCACGTTTCCCCCGTAAAACAGAACGGAACCTCTTTCGCGGTTGCCTGGCGACCGTTACACATGTGACGAGTGGCCTTCCACGTTGCGCCTCGCTGCGTGTGTCTCCATTCGCTGATGTACCTGGCGATGGGATTTCGCACCATTGTGATGTAGAAGTACCTGAAATCAGAAAAGGACACAAGATAAAATATTAATATTATTCTGTAACTTTTAAAATTCATACCAATAGTGATACAGTGGCACATAAAATGATTGCAGCCCCCTCACATCCTTTATTAGAAAATGAAAATGAAACAGTATATCTTGTAGCAGTGTTTCCCTATTGTTTTTTTGAACATTAAATTTTTTGGATTTCAATATTTGAGACACTACAAAACATTTTAAAAATCTTATGTTCAGCCTTTATAGCAGTGTCTAATTTTGAAATGTTTGAATAATTATTGTGATGTTGGAAAGTGGAGGAATGAAAGGGAAGGGAAGGGGGAGAAAGAGAAGAGAAGAGAAGAGAAGGAGAAGAGTAAGAGAAGAGAAGAAGAGAAAGAAGAAGAAGAAGAGAAAAAGAGAAGAGAAGAGAAAGAAGGAAGAAGATAAGAGAAAGAAAAAGAAAAGAAGAGAATAGAAGAGAAGAAAGAGAAAGAAAGAGTGAAGAAAGAAGAGAAGCGAAGAGAAGAGAAGAGAAACAAAAGGAGACATTTTGTTAGTCTGTATTTAATCCTACCTCCTCCGGACTTTCACTCTCTCCTTTCTGTCCAGTGCTTCTGGAACGCAGGATTGCAATTCTGTCCAGTCGGCATGGACGCCACACAACCATCCCGTTGATAAACGACTGAACAGCCACAACTGATGCCTACTGGATGGACGATAGCACATACACCTCTTGTGTCCCCTGGCGCACTGACACGGCTGCGTTATATCAAGATTCCGCGTCAACTGCCTGCCAAATGAAGTTCCTCCCGTTTTTTGCACGTGCAAGAACACAATAACGTCATTTCCATTGATGTTAAAGTCCAGATTGCGATTCACGGATGTTTCGGGGAAAACATGGTTGCGGTATTCGGAGGGATGCAAGATCTGCGTGGACATAACAGACATTGAGTGCCTGCCGGTGGCGTAACGGGCGTATTTGTGGTCCGAGACGGAACAGTTGTAGAAGATAATACCGACTGTAACGAGCACGGTGGCAACGAAACCGTACCGCCACTTGCGAAAAAATGCTAGTGGAGGCATGACAGGGGCACACTGTCTCTTCTCCACTCACTCAAAAAGTCACAACAGACAACCAATGAACAAATTTGTTGTTTACATACAGCTTCTCTAATTGGTTGGATACATTTGTCGTAACCCAACTTCACTCAATGCATTCTTAATGTTAATCTCTACCACACTTGGAACGAATCACCAAGTATCAAATCTACTCATGCTTCCAGAATTCTAGATTGATTGTAGTATATTAGATTCACTCAGTTCGATCTGCTACAGCAATATTACTGGTTTTCCCTTCTAGCAGCTTGTTTACTCAACACCTTGTTAGAAGATCCTTATAAAAAATAAACAATGCTTTGTTGGAAGTCCTGCTTTCATACTCTTAACTCATCCGAGCCCGACGAGTTCGTCCATCCACACAAATGCCTTGGGACTCAGAATGCTGACTGGGTACTTCTGAGAAGCCATTCACTTCGCAACTCCATGCTACGATGATACGTTATTGAGATTCGGCTCTCACCGTAGTTAGTTGGCCACTAAGCCGCTACTCGCAGATTGCGCACTGGAGTGAAATGTGTCTTGATCCGTTCCCGTTCATCTACAGAGATGAATAAAGAAAGAAATAAAGAAAAGTAATTACAATGCCGGGATGTTTGGCAAGTTATATTTTTTATTTCATAATATCAACTCTCAGTGGGGCTGGAATCACATAAGAGGCACCATGCAATACCCCGGGGTACTATTGTATCCTGGGGGCATACTACATTGTGTAGCGCCCTCTTGTGTCTGGTAGAAGATCTGTTGTACAGCACTGGTGCAGGTGTTGCACCAGTGCATAACATACCAACATGAAATGACAAAAACAGTCGAAATGAATGTTTAAGTGTATTTTTAAGGCCTTTTTAAACTGAGCGTCTACGATCTTAAACATTATCTTTAAACTATTGAGAACATCACATCAGTGTTGAAGCCAAATCCACAAGATCTGAGTCCAATTAGTCCACATTTAAATAAAATCTTGCCATTCGTTTCACATTAGGATTTGACTCGAGTCCGAGTGTAAGTCCACTGCATGTTGGACTCAAAACTGGACATGACTACAACACTGCATCACGACAAGAAAAACTGCACATGATTCACCCAATTAGGGCCTAAATTAGACTTTTACTGCAGCCAATCTGCTTAAATTCTGCCCACGAGACATTGATTTATTCAATCGTACATCATCTTAATGGGGCTCTGAGGAGGGGAATGAGCCTGAAAACTTCATTTTGAATCACGTTAATGAGAGCGCAACATTAAGCTGATGACGTATGGGTCTGTTAGGCGAGCCATACCACAGAGTGGATCTGTCGACGTGTTCTCTTCTTCTTCGTTATAGATGGACGGATAACTCGGAGACAGCCGATTTCTAACGAGGTCAAAATAAGTTGCTTTATCAGTCAATTTGCTGAAACATCATACCTGCTATTTTGGGGATAATACAATCTCACTGGGTGCAACTACTGTAATATTTATGGCATGTCCATGTCTTGTATCTATACATGCACATCTTTTTCTTCTTCGTTTTTTTTTTTTGGGGGGGGGGGGGTTGGGGGAGCACGAGCACAGGAAGCCTTTAGTGATTAGCCAAAATCGTAGCATGTCACTTCACCTACATGTGATGTGTAGGCTTTTACAGAACTGTATCCTTTTTTCCAAAGATTGTTGACCTTCCATGAAAATGGACAGTTTTCCCCCATGGACTGTTGTGTGGCAGAATTTCCTATCGGCTGAAAATAATTAACGTGCAAATTTGTATCTGCACATATTGTACTAGTGACAGCATAACTGTCTGAACTTTTGTGTTCTGGGGTGCTTATTTGTCCATTCAAACACTGTCAGATAGCAAAGTTCAACAATTTTTTAAACGGGTCTTCCACAGTGTTATATAGTGTCTTTAATCTTGGAAACAACTTGCAAAAAGTACACCATTTTCTATGAAATTTAGCACTAATGTGCAAAAATTAGTTGTGTTATGTTCCATTATAATTTTCAAAAAAAAAACTTTGGTTTACAAATATTCCAAACTGCTCAATTACAATAGATTACAATGAAACACGTTGAGCATTGAAATCCTCACTGCTTACTGATCTCATTGGAAAGTGCAATGGTGATATTTTTGCATCAAGATCAATTAACAAAACAGTTAAAGACACAGGCTAACATGTAGAGCTTCAAATTAAAAAAATGCCAAATTTTGATATCTGAGCTACATGTACCTAGAAGTGTTCGAATTGACAAATAAACACCCTAGAATACAAAAGTTTTGAAAGTCATGCTACAGCTGGCAAGATATGCATGAATAAACAATTAGGATTTGGGTGGAGTACAAAATAGCCTAGATCTACACACAGTAAATGTATGGGAGGAAATGGGAAGGTGAATCCAGTCAACCTGACTACTTGAAGATTTTCACATTTTTAAAGCACTAAATAATCATTTTGAAATACAATTTTTACAGGGCTTCATTTTTAGACCTTATCAAAAGGGGCGTTCAGACGTGCAGTTTATACGCGTTTCGTACGTGTATCGTACGAAACGCGTATAACTTGATACAGCGTTCATACGTAGTTTCTGCAATTGCTTATACACGTATAAGGACCACCCACAGTGCGTTCTCTGACATAATTCTGGTCTGTCATATCATGGAGGTATACAGATCGAGCAAAGGATAAGAGAGAGAAGGAAGGAAGGAGGTTACAAAGAAAGAAAGAACAGAAACAAGAATGAGAACGAAAAGAAACGTGGAAAGAAAGATAGAAAGAAAATGAAAAGAAAGATAGAACGATAGAAAGATTGATAGAAAGAAAGACGGAAAGAAAGATAGAAAGAAAGATAGAAAGACGAAAAGAAAGATAGAAAGATTTGATAGAAAGAAAGACGGAAAGAAAGAAAGATAGAAAGACTGATAGAAAGAAAGGCGGAAAGAAAGATAGAAAGATACAACAAGATAGAAAGATAAAAAGAAAGATGGAAAGAAAGATAGAAAGTTAGAGCACCAGAAAGAAGATGGAAAAAAAAGATAGGAAGATAGATATAACAGTAGAAAGATAGAAAGATTGATGGAAAGAAAGATAAAGATAAAAAGAACGATGGAAAGAAAGATAAAGATAAAAAGAACGATGGAAAGAAAGATAGATAGAAAGATAGAACGATAGAAAGAAAGATAGAATGATAGAACGAAAGATAGAAAGAAAACGGAAAGAAGATAGAAAAAAAATAGGAAGATAGATATAACAGTAGAAAGATAGAAAGATTGATGGAAAGAAAGATAAAGATAAAAAGAACGATGGAAAGAAAGATAAAGATAAAAAGAACGATGGAAAGAAAGATAGATAGAAAGATAGAACGATAGAAAGAAAGATAGAATGATAGAACGAAAGATAGAAAGATACAACAAAAGATAGAAGGAATTAATGAGGAAAAAAGAAAGAGAAGAGTATATAGAAATGAGAAGAAAATCAAGAAATAACATATAGGGGGGGCAGAATTGGAGAAAGGATGAAGAAGTAAAATGGACTATAATATCCTGGAACTGTCAAATTCGTAAGCCCCGCCCAGTTAACACGTATTGCTACAGCCGGTCGTTCATACGTCCGTTATACGCGTATTGTTGTACGAAGTACGTTCAAAACGCTGATTAAATGTCAGGATAGCTATACGCGTTTCGAACTGGGTTTCTTTGTACGATGGCATTCACACGGGGAAATTTATACGTACTTCGTACGAAACTCAGTTCGAAACACATATAAAAAGCACGTATGAACGCCCTAAAAGACACTTAGAGCATGAAGGATTATGTAGCTCACATTTTTGTAAACAGTTGTCATTGTTAGCCTGTGGCTTCAACTGAAACCTCAAAACTTAAGTTGGAATGGTATTAGGTACAGGCTTGGTCAATTAATTGTCAGGTTTCCATTAATTAACTGACCATCCAAGCTCTGGATTCTTCTACGTCAACATACAAGTCACTTTCTTTATGCAACTAGGCGACTGGTTTGTTTTGAATTAAAGAATCCTTGCGTGACTGTTTTACAGGTCAAAGGTCATAGTGGTGAGTAACGGCCAGCCAACTTGTCATCATGGTCCACCAACTATGACATCATCACTCGACGAGTCTCACTTTTGGGACCGAATTCCTTCAATGCGACAAAAATCACTACCCCAGTCACGGGTCTGCATTCTCGCTAATGACTGACGACGGCGATCATCGCGGCCAGATGATCAGGTGGTGCTGAAATGACCCTTCAACATTCCATTTCACACGTGCACGGCTCGTAAACTTAGCGCTTCGGCGAGACACAGCCAAAAACGGTCCCACCACGACGCAATTAGCAGTGCAGCGCTACACATGAATATATGATGGAGGTTCAACTTCGCTGTAGCCTGTAATTAGCTTACCAAATGATCACTGGTAGTAATTATGTTACGTCTCTTCGGTAAAGCAAAAAAAAGAAAAAAAGATGTGCTTGCAGGAAGGAAACACTATGCAGACATAAGAAAGAGGAATCAAGTCTTTCCAATTTAGGCACATATCCTTGTGGAAGTACTACTTGGCAAATTTTGGCGGCTCTTAATTGACAAGTCTCTGTCTCGCACATCCGAGCTTTGTACCGCTTTTTGGCTCAAGAAGTAAAACGTGAAGCAATTGTACAAATGAAGGTTAAAACACACCACAGCTGGCATCGCTGATTGGACTTTTGTTTCCTTCCTGTACATTGTTTAATTAGACCTACACATCCCACGTCAAATCCCTGTTTGATGATAATGTTTACGTCGTGTAGATTTGTGAATAGGCCCTGTAATGCAAGTTATTGTGAGTGCATCAATTCTACTACATACAAGTACATCCTTATTTACAAGAACAATTCTACAGTATTTGCACAAGTTCATCTTTATTTACAAGTTATCACAAGTACCCACTTGTACACTAGTGTAGTTTGATCGCTAAACGTTCCTAAAGTTGCATGCAGTGGAAAAACTTCGATAGAGGTCACAGATAGAAACCATGAATGTCAGCAAAGTCACCGACAGTACTTTTATACTTCATACTGGTTGCCAATTTGATAAATACCCAGAAATAGAAGTGATGAGCACTGAGCAGCATGAAAACTCATATCACGATGGGTAGATTCAGCTACACATGAATGAAATATAATTGTAACTTATTCCAGCACTTCAAGAAATTAGTCATTGTTACAAAGATGTAACACTCAGCTCCTTATTTGGGCTTAAATTAGAGTCAAATGACCAGTTTCAGTGTGCAAAAATACAAATGGACTGCTGAGGGCCTTTTACTCCCCCATCCTAATCCTAATACAGAATAGCTATGATACTGTCTAAAATAGTATTTTTTTAACAATAACCCTTTAATCTTATAGCTCACCTGAGACTAGTTTGGTTCAGGTGAACTAAAAAGAGCCCCTGTTAGTAAAATATGACAATGGTATCCACATAATGGGGGTAACATTAAATGGGATACTAAAGTTAACCCACTGGAAACTAAGAACAAGATATCTTGAGCTAGGGTCTATGGAGAATGCATGTTGTATTGAAATCAAATTGTCGATATATTTGCTAAGCATTTCTTATCTTAAATTGAAATTAATTCCACTAAATGGTTTACTCCAGTTAAATGGTAATACAAAAATGTTGATTGAAAATGCTTACCCCATTATGCGGAGACCACTGTAATTCTTTTTATCACCCATGCTTGTACTCTCCCATACATGCTTTACAGTGTGTGATCCATGCATTCCCACCACTTCACTTTCAATAAAGCAGTTCTTACTCACATAATATGCCGAGTTACATACTGTACATGTACACACACCAACATGCAAATCGCCCCGCAGTGACAGACCTGTCAAGCGGTATAATAAAAACCGCGAGTGCGTTTTTATCGCGGGTCTCTGTATCGATCCAGACAGCGAGTGTCATCCCGCGGGGATCGCGTCACGGGTCGTCCTGACCACAACGAAAGAACCACAAATGCACTCCCGCCAACGTTACTCAATATCTCGCATTATCAAACTTGTGTCATCGGTGGGATACCCAATCAATGTAGCAACCCGCATAGCGCACTGATTGTGGATCTGTTGTAACATTTTTGTTTTGAAACACACACGGTCGGACGGTGACAGTCCTACGTCCAGTGATTACTTCAGAGACCTCCTCACTGCTGCACTGGTCAACAGCGCTTAAGTACTTAGAAAATAAATCCTGTGCCAATGTTTACACGGTAAACATCTACATGAAAAATCTAATTAAATACACATTGGAAAGGAAATTGTATAGCCTTGGGGGAACTGGAATCTATTTTAAGTAGGTCATGAGTTTGCATTCCCCAATGATGTTACAGATGTTTATTTCACGAGGAATGGCAACATGATTTTCGGGGGAACACAAGTCTTGCATTGTAACTTGTACAGGGATAGTGCATGACCATGAGAGGTCCATTAACAAGTTGTTTATGCACAACCATATTCCTGAAGTTTTGTGAATGAGCCTTTGTTAAAGTTCAGTTGTTGATGACATAGTGAAAATTCAATTGAAGAATAAACATTGCTGTCACGATACAACTTGCAACTATTCACTCATTTCCTGATTTTCAGATTAAATGACATTTGCGATACTTGCTCCAATGAAAATTACAAATTATAAACTTACTCCTACCCTAGCGGAATTTCCTATACCAAAAATGAAAACCAAACCCAAATTCAAGTCAGAAGTTCAACATTTACTGTAGTCTTTACTCTTTAGTGTCTGAGTTGTTTCAGCTTGAAAATTAGCACTACATGTAATTGCTCCTGCAACACACTTGCATGTGTTTTAAGCTAGGAATATAATTGAAATTAATTCACATTACTAACATGTATAAGTCAAAATTTAAGAAATAGAATAAGAAAAAAAAAAGATTGAATAATAATTATAATCCCTGCATCTTCCATACTGGAAATCACAAATTAATTTAAAATCCTTACAACATGGAGATCTATACTCAATTAAAATTACAGGAGAAACAAAACCTCCACAAAATCTACAACACATAAATGTACAAACGAGAGCATTGACATTTTACGCATTCCACATCCTGATCCGTATCACTACCCAGCAATATACAGAAACATAGGTAGGATCTAAAATGATCAATTCCTAGAAGGCGTTCGCAATCCGCGAACGTGAGATGCTTACGCGTAAACCGAACGGGCTTGGAGAAGTGTGTTTAAGTGGTCGTGCATCTCAAGGCTGACACGGGTTTGGAGTGTTTATGCGGTGTATTGGATACATCGGGATGCCCCACGGCCAAAGTTTACCTCCCCAGTTTCCCACCTGCCTGACATGAATGTTATGCATAGGTAGCTGTGTGTACAAACACTGCTTGCTGCCCTCGGGTGGGGGGGGTAGAAGAAGGGGGAGGGGAGTGTAATGTCAGGGTAGGCAACATGTAATATTGGTACACTGAAATGTACATGTACTTCCAAATGTCACTTTCCATCATGGTTAAGCCTATGATTTTATCTAATTGAAATTTCCCTGTTTTAATTCTGTACTGTAGTTTACTCCATTTCCAAGGAGACATTTTTTTCGTTGACAGGTGTGTATACTTGTCACATTGGAAGAAGATAACCTGGCTCATGTTTCCTAACATTTGTTACTGGTGACAAATTAGTCTTTTTGTTGTAAGATACATCAACTGAAATATTTGTAACTGATTGTTGTCAGTAAAATCAAGTTTTGTGAAATGAGTCCCAGATTCCCAGTATGTCTATCTGAATACAATGCAAATTGCTTGAACTTACAATGGAGAAATTATTGTGAAAAGGAAGCAAACCATAATGACTAATATTTTCATTAAGTATACTATACATGTCGGGGTTGTAATCTTAAAGGTAGGGGATCTCTTTTGCATGCCTAAAAATTAACATTGTGTAAATACAATTGCATTTAGAAGAAAATGCCATCTGGGAACCTTTACCAAAATACAGGAGCTACAAACTCAGTTTTAGTGGAATCATAGTGACCGTTAGACTCAGATTTGAATTTTTTTCTCGCGAGAAAAAAATTCCTACCATAGAACGTACACTAAACGGCTATTGTTTTTCTTTCGCATTTTTCAAATTCTAGGTAATTACTGACCCCCAGATTTCACAGACATGCCCTTCATCAATAGCCTAAGGGTATGGGTTATCTTTTCCTAGTCTGTGGGGATGTTTGCAAATGAGATCCACTGCCTGTAAACATTCAGTATCAATTTCAAAGCACAATGCAATAGTGCCCTCTTCTGACTAGAATGATACAAGTGAAGGCAATTTTCCTATTATAGAATGTGTTTAGACAATGTGGTTATGTAACTAAAAAAAAACAAAACAAACAAACATTATAGAATGTGGTTATGTAACTAAAAACAAACAAACAAACAAACAAACAAACAAACAAACAAACAAACAACAATCAAAATTGTTTCCTCTTGCAGTCATGCAAACTACATGGATATGGCATCACAACAATGAATGATAGTTTTCCTGAATGTACAATATTCTTTTTTTATTCATTTCTGTAGTTGAATAACCCCTCTAACAGTGGGGCTATTTTCAGGTATTAGCCAGTTGCATAGTTTCCACTAACCTTGACCTTGGCCATGTACTTACATTAATACCTCATAGTGAGCCTGACTTGTGACCTTGAACCCCATGCATTCGCCCCAGCTCTTCAGGCCTAGAGTCATGTGATGACAGACACCATATAAATCAAACCACATTTCTCCTCTTGAGGACGACTTTACAATCTGCATGACCTTTCACCCTCATTTTCTATTCTGTAGTCTGCTCTTCCTGTAACAATAGGCTTAGTTGTGCTCAATTTATTATTTAAAAAAACAGCATTTAACTCAAAGCTCTTATTTCAAGATTTTAGCTTATTTGCTTGATGAGCCAAGTTTTGGTTTGCAAATCAAGAACACATTCTTGAAATTCCAAATCATTGACTGACTCTTCAAGTTTATGCCAGAACTTCCAATGATTTATTCACTGCATCTCATTGAAATACGGCAATGAATAGACAAACAAATAACTACAATGAGTTAAAGTCTGGGTACGAGACTACACATTTATTTTAACGTTCCTTAGATTCCTCAAATGCTAACTTCGCACACTCAGTCCTAGAATCGTAATACCACTTGATACTAGCTGTCCTCATTTTGTTTACCCATACTGAGTGACACATATAATGACAAATTAACCACCGAATCAATTACTGTCATCAAAGAGATTCAGTAAGCTTTTCATGAATAGCTAATATGGTGGCTTACGCTAAATAATTCACTCACAAAATTCAATAAGCCACCCTACAAATAGCTGTAAGCACAAACAGATACACTTCTTATAGTAATTATGCTTTGTATTAGCCATGGCGGATTGCTAATGAATGCTACAAATTTGTCGTTATTAGCCTACGCATTAGTGGGAATTAATTTACAGCCATGATAGAAAGCGCACGTATACCAATTTGAAATCTACTGGAGCACTGTGTACACACAATATGGTTCTCAAGCGAGGTCGGGTATGTACATAACACTTTGTTTTAATGAACATACAGCACATGTACCGTATGTATTGATTGAAATACGAGTGACTCTTAATGGATTTGGTAACAAAAGCCCACATGCGATCTAAAAAGTTTGGTACTTAACGGAACACATCGGCTTATCATAGTTTAGTAATGTGACCCGATTTGCTAATGTACGTAAGACCAATTTTGTTGTGTGTGGCTTGTGCACTCATTTCGTTCCCATCATGCATTGCCTGGTTAAAGGTTCAATGTTCATTCAGACTGGAAAGTGCCCTCTATTTTTAGGTAAATACCAAATACAGTAGACTCTTGTTATTAAAAGATCCCCTCGGACCAAGAATATTACTTAGAACTTATACAGAATATTAGTACCAGTATACTATATCAAGGTTGCAAAAACAATGAAATAAAGAGAAAATTTTAACTTTGGAAATGGAGGGAATTGTTTCAATTATTTGTTGTACTGAGATTTTATTTTGTATTCATCACTGTTCTTTATAAGGAGAGTCTACTGTAAATACTCTCATCTTCAGGACAGTTACACTTATGCTTTTTGTGCTTCCATTACCACTACTCAAATAATATACACTGTAACATAACATGTAACTTCAACACAAATCCACATTGTCCACAGACACAGTGACTTGAGCCAAGTCTAATTTGATTACTCACAACCTGTGTCAAATACAGGATTTAATGTATAGGGCCTATGGAAGGAGTAGTCTACAGCAAAGCAAATTCAGACCCGTTTTGCCCACCATTACCAACACGGGTTTGTACATCCTGCAAACTACACCTACACATCTGACACTACAATCTGGCCTAAAAACAGATCTGCAAAATTCACCACATTTGATTTCTAATGAAGGTTTATGATTGCTAGTAAAACCTCAACTCCACTGCAACAACCCCCCCCTCCCCGAAAAAAAAATGGAAGAAAAAACTTGTCACAATTTTGCTGGTTCTCCATAGCTCAAGTGGCCACTCCACCACCTTGCTGATGAGATTTTGGTCAAACAAGTTCGCAGCTTTGACGATAGGATCAGCAAACTAGCTTGGACCTGTGGGATTATCGGAGGTCCAGTTTTAGGTACGCAAGCAAGTGGAGGTGTTACATGTATTTGACTAGTCCTACAGTGAAGTGTCCTTAGCCTGGTCTGGTTCCGTTGTGGAGTGGCAATTACTAAGAAAATGAGGGTCAATTTTATCCCCATAAGCAGCCAGTGATATTTTTTTTCCCAGTGTGCTATTATAAGCCAAGGACAGTCAAATGATAAAGGGATATTTCTCTGGCAATTTAAAAATCATGCTTAACATGTACATGGTCAATCATACCATTCAACAGACCTAGTATGTACATGCACACACACACACGCACACATCCCCCCCCAACACACACACACATACACACACACACACACACACACACACACACACACACACACACACACACACACACACACACACACACACACACACACACACACACACACACACACACACACACACACACACACACACACACACACACACACACACACACACAAGGTCAAATCAGTTTCAATATTCAATGCTAACAGCAGATCAGGTTTTTAGGACAATTAATGTCATTTAGTTGGCTTCTTCTTCAGTACAAAATGACACATCAAAGCAGTACGTCCAAGTAACATTGATCAGAGCTAACAGAATACTAAACAATTTGTCTCAGAATAAATTGCATATTAGTCCAAACAAATAGGCCTACATAACCTTGCAAAGAAAAATCTCCAATACTTGCAAAACTTCTGTACACAATGTACAAGAATACTGCCTTGTGTTGTCGTATGACATTTTTTTCAGTTGGAAGAAACAATAAACAAAAGGTTGAATTTTATATCACACAAAACATGACTTTTTCTGAAAGAATATATTTTTGACAAAAATATTCAAACTGACCCCTTCAAAATTATGTCACTTCATGTAATAATACTCTCTTTCTGCAAAGAACAAGCAAGCAAGCATAGCCACAGTTACGTACAGTGTCCCTATCAAAATTCCTTTGCTGCGGGCCAATAGGTCAGTACAGTGACATGAACTCAATCTACATGCAGATCTGTCTCCTTGCTGTCAGAGAGAGATGATTAATATTGATGTTTGAAGAGAAAAACAACAGACTTCATTATCACTTGCTACTGAATGAGGATTGAGCAATGAAAATTCTAATGTTTTAACCTCATTCAAGTTTAGCCTCTACAGCAGGGGTTCTCAATTAGCGCCACTTTTGGTGCATCAAACTTGCGACGTGGCGCATGGAAGCTGCTATGGAAAAAATAATAAATTGTGTAGTTTTTGTGAAATTGTTCTGTAGTTTACATTAATTAGAGCCAGTTTGGGCTGCTTATATGGCCTCATATTTGGAAGCTTTGGGGGGCTCTGCCCCCTCGACCCCCTGCCAGGGGCCTTAAGTGGGCCCACTGTGACTCCCCATGCCAATTGCTTCGCCTTCATGTGTTTGGATTAGTGCGTGTCAGCTACAATTCTTGATAAACAAAATTATGCGCTTTCAACAATAATAATTGATGGGATCCCTGCTCTACAGTGTTTTTTTAATCTTTGCCACGCTGTTGTCTTTTTATTTATTTTTTACTCGCCATTGTGGTATCTTTTATTTTTATGATCCTCAATGACATAATAATAAGTTAAAAATGAATTTAAAGGCATTTGTCAAACAATGTCGTTTCCATTAACAAAATATGAAAAAAAAAATGCTCGTAAAAAATTACCTTTGTATCTTTGCAGTAGTTTTAATCCATATTTTGATCTTGAAATGTTTATCAATAGTACTAGATACATATTTTCAAATCACATTATTCAATTATCCTCGGAATTTGGTGATATCTTCATCACAATAATGTTTGTTATGTTAAAGATGTTTATTTTAAATCAAGCCTTCAGGTTTTATTTAAATGTCCTGTTACTTTTTACTATGAATGAATGTATGAATGTGTGATTTTTTTTATTGGAAATTTTCTGAATAAGTATTGAAATATATTGACCTTTTTTAAGTTGTTGAAATAAGAATGTTCACTTCCATCATTCCAATCAAAATTCATAGCCTCTACAATGATTAAATCAACTGGGACTTAAATCATACCAAAACTGACCTCTCTTGGTTGATAAGCAGAAAGCTTATACACATGGGATGATTTAATGTCCACCTTCAGTTTTGAAAGCAATAAAAAATGGAAAAAGTGCAGTAAATTAAAAGCAGCCTCCAATGGCTGACCCTAATCGATTCATCAGTCTCCAGCAGTAATCTCAATAGATCAGTCAGGTCTGGGAAGATCCACGAGATTTAGCTTAGCCTTGGGAGTTTTATAGACGTGAGTGAAATGTGGGTCACGAAAAGAGGTGCAGCAGAAAAGACTGTACTATGTTGCTACAACGTGCAGGCTACGTACAAATGTACAGTATAATGGACAGTACACTGCATGTATAGCCGCACAATAATGTGCATACAATGTAGTATACAACTACACAGTAAACACGCAGAACTATTGTTAATTGTTACTACTGCTACAGTTTTTTTTCCCATCGACATCAAAGACAGATAATTTTTCATGAGGTTGAAGATAATTTTTGCTTCAAGTTGGCAAACAGAAAATTAGTTTTTTTTTCAGTGACTTCAAACGTTGCAGTATGAAATTGAAGATTGTACTTAGCGAATGAAAACTACAGCCTGCATGTTGCAGTGTCATGTTTGTTTTTGAGTGAAGTGAAATTTAGCAAAACATTAATCTGAATTAAGGAATTTCAAGAGGGTGATTAAATTCTGCTTCTCTTACCACCAATGTTAACTATTTCTAAGTTATAGACTAATTCCTGTTTCAAACTATGCTCTCAATTCTGAATTTTACAGTGCAGTACCAACTAATGCAAACTCATTTAACTATTGACTCTGAAAATGTAAAATGAGGCCAAAATGATGGAGAAATAATATTCAATAAATGTCCAATAATATGAACTTTGAGTGTGATATTTGACGAGACAGAAATCTCCTTTCGTTATTAAACATAATTGTTCTTTCGCGTCCACTACATTAAATTCATGATTTCACATTAATTTCTACACTTATCCCATGTTTATTTTCATGAGCTGAAATAATACTACCGCCTAAAATTGGATAACAAAACAATCTCGTGTCTCTTATGATTCACCATCATCGAATAATTTATGATAATAAGATGATGGCTCCCCAAATAATTTCACAAATTTTGGAGCCGCACAAGTCACTATGAATCATTTTTGTAGTCAATTTATTTTGCCTCAGAAGTAATTTATATTTGCAGGGATCCATATGCAACAACGGCAACCACACATATTGGCAGGTCAAATAAATACCTAATGAATTTCATTTGGTTGATCTGTGTAGTAGAATCCTAGAAATTATGCAACACAGTGTATTTATGCAATATTGAATTATTGGCGACCAGACATAGCAGACGCCAACTTGAGTCATACGGGCCTACAGCCATTCCAAGTAATTGTGTTTTATGACTACGAGTAATTCTCTTGGAAGGTTACTGTAATTACGAGAAACGAAAATGCCAATTTAAAATGTACGCTGCCATTTATACACTGATGTACGGCATGTGTATGTTACACATGTACATGTATGTACATTCATGCATACTAATGCTCTAAAGTTACATGCATAATGCATTAAATGCATCAATATTTTTATATTGTGTAACAATACACTCTCCATTGCTTATGCATATGTGCACGTAATCCAATTAATGTTGGACTTCACTGAATGTAACTCTACCGTACTTTGATTAGAAAATAAGGGTAACATTTATGCGGTTATTTCTTGTCAACTTGAGATGAAAGATGTACATTAAAATGAAAATTGATTTTTTTTTTTCAAAAGGAATATCTTTTTAATTAAAGGCATTGTATAACAATGTTTCCACTTTAAAAAATCTGAGCTACATGATTCCCCATGCTACTAGAGTCTTTGATACGGTCTAAAAATGAAGCCCTGAAAAAATTGCAGTGTAAAACAATCATTTAAGTGCTTTAAAAAAGTGAAAATCATTGAGAGACCATTCCAGCTTTTCTCCATAGACTGCTGTATTGCAGAATTTCCTATCGCCCGATATAAAATTAATGTGCCAATTTGTATCTACACATATTGTACTAGTGACAGCATAACTGCCCAAACTTTTGTGTTCTAGGGTCAAACACTGTCAGATATGTCAGATAGCAAAGTTCGACAATTTTGTTAACGGGTCTTCCACAGTGTTATATAGTGTCTTTAAGTTCCAGTCCGTTTGATAAAGAAGACATCACAACACAATATAGTGCAACTTTGCTGTCTCATACGCCCATGATAATTTGTTAAAATAAGAAAAGAGACCTACATAGCAGATAAATCTATACCCAGGAGAAACTATCCATTACAAATATAAACCTATGTATAAATTTCAAAATAACCTGCTACCGTCTATTCCAAATACCAAATTTACGCAAAATACTGATATACATTCTCATTTTACTCGCCAATGTCAAAACCTCCATTTACCCATTGCTCGTACTACAACAGCCAGTAACTCATTTTATTCAGTTGGGACTAGAGAATGGAACAAATTAAGTAATGATGTAAAGAAAAGTTCCACATTATCTTGTTTTAAACGACTTTGTAAACAACTTTTAATTTATGGTTTGTGCAATAATGTTTGAGCAGACGGAATTTAACTTCTTTCAATTTATGTTGTTTAGAACTCCAACTTATTAACATTCATGCTAATTATATTAATGATACCGATGAAATTAGGATGTACATGTACATGTACGTTTACATTTGGTGTTGTGTGTGTTCGTGTGTGTGTGTTGTTTCATCAGTTTTTGTGTAACATACTATTTTTAAGTCATTGTTATTTTATATGTAAAGGCCCCTAATTCAAGCTTTGCTTTGAAGGATTGCCTAACCATAATTGTTTTAATTTATCCAGCTGTGTAATATTTGATTGTATGTATTTGATTTTTATGGCTGAATAAATTTGAATTTGAAACCTACACTGTAATATAATTTGATTTGGGTAAACTAAATTCTATTTTGGAGAGAGCTGTTTGTAACAACTCATGATGTATGTAGTGAACCATCGTAGTAATCAATTTTGCAAGTTTACAAGAATATAATTCTATATTCAAAAGATACAATTAAAGGGCAGGAACATAAGTGTCTCAAGAACAAAATGGTTTGAATTGAAACATGTAGGCCCTACCAATATATAACACTGGCTAGAGTGTAAACATTCAGGATAGAAGGATTTGTCTTGAATTTGATTACTTGAGGAGAAATAAGCATTGATTTGAATTGATCTCTTGCCCTGATAGAAATTATTCCCCTAGAAAGCTACACAACAAATTTCATCATCATATCACATTTTCGGATAATATTTATACAACATACAAGAAATGAACAAGTATAGACATTTCACAGCAGAAACTTGATTAAAATTCTGATTCTGGAAACACTAGGTCCTGAGGACTACTGCTAATCTTGCCATTTCCCTTTTAAACAGTATAATTTTGGATCAAATACAGTTTGATTATGCCAAAGTTAATTTCTCTTGTTTTAGTTTCATAGAACTGTTTGTAACAACTCCATTCATAGTGAAGGTCCAGTGAGATTAACTGCCTAAAAGATTTGGCTAAAAATGCTGGCATACTTAGAGCCACACCAAATACTGCAAAACAGTGTTGTTGTTGTTGTTGTCTAGTGTATGCTTGTCTAAAGTTGCTTAGTCTGTGTTAGGGTCAAGTCAATTTTCTTGAAAACTGTTGACTCATATTACTTGCTCAAACCAAGTCTTACTGAGATATGACAAACCACAAACATGAAATTGTAAACACAAACAAGAGGGGCTTGGTGTTGTCCAAAACCTCCAAGCCATCTGTGCCAACTTTTCGGTTTCTTCCAGGCCTGCTGGGTATAGTGTTCACTGTGATCATAGAAGGGCGTGCTTGGCATGCTCTTTGCGAAATAGATACATGTACATGCAGGCGCAGCGTAGCACTCCAATTTGCATATCATTATTGCCCTGTTTATTTTGAATTTGCAATGAACTTCTACGGATGTCCGCACACGAGGTCAGTCAGAAAGAGTCAAAATCTTTACCTTCGCATTGCGTCGTTTTGCCAGCGAGTTATGAAGTGAAACTTCCCAGGCTATCTAAGTTTTCCATGAACTTGATATCAATACCAAAATTATGAAATTTGATGAATTAGAACTTGAGATATAAACATGTTTTTAAATGCAACTCTACAAAAACAAGCTGTCTGTTTTTGTTTGACACAGTGACGGACGACCACGAGGCCACACACTGACTTCATTACCATATTGAGGAAGGTTCCATTCATCTATAGGGAAAGTTTTAGCTGGGTCAAACCAGTAGATTTTGAGAAATCGTGTATTCTCTATGCAACTCGATATAGAAAATTTTGGCCAGCGAACTCCGTTATTCAGGCTGCACGCATGCGCAGATTGTTTTCTTGCTCGCGCACTGACTTGAGTCGAGCGAGTTCTGCACATGGTATACAGTCACACAACATTCACTGCAAACAACACCCTGCACCGCACACACACACATGCCTCCATAGGTAATACACACCGCGGCGAACCGGGAGGAAATACACGAAAAAAGCAATGAGTGGGACTGAAGCCATTTCGTGTAGTTTTAATTTTCATCAAGGACATAGGGACATTGAGGTATAAAATTGTTTGACATGGGAGCGGATGGTATTGCTGTAAAATGACATTTCAGCCGACGTAGGTACAATAAATTTCCTTTCTGTTCATGGTATTCGCATTTCTACAATGGCAGATTAAATGGGTGAATTTTACGATAGTTTCTTGCGCTACTTTTTCCGTTTTGAAGGTAAATTTCTTTCGTAAAATTTCAAATTTTAAAATCATCCAATAGTCTGTTCATGCACATTTTTTTATCAGAAATCTATCATACTCCAACTTTCTTTACATTTGGAATCAGTAGTTTGTGTTTTGAAGAAGATTTTAGCTTCGAAATTTGTTTACCTTTTTTCGCATCGGTCCGTACACACTTGTTGATTTTATGCAAATGAAGTGTGTTCGTCAATGATAAAACCTACGATAATTGTAGCGCTGCGCTGCGCCTGCATGTAGGCCTACATGTAGGCTTATGAAATGTAGACATGACAGCATGGGCACACTGGTATATGGTGATAAAGAAAGCCTAAATAGGGGGTATTGTGTGACACTTACCCTCAGCAAGGCCCCATAAATTAGTAAATTTCTGTTAATTAATGTCTTAGCAAAATTTTCTCAATTGAACAAGATCGCCGAAACAGCTACAGGGGGAGGAGCTCATTGATTTAAAAAGTGCATAAATTAATACGGCACGATTAACACACATCAGGGCATATATCGGCCAGGTCAGGTCAGCTCAAGGCCAGTGCACGTGCAATCTGATTGGTTGGCAAGAACTGACAGTTAACTCCAAAAGCTTTCTTAAGGTATTGGCTAACATTTACCACAGTTAAAAAAAATCTGAGCTACATGATTCCCTATGCTACCATTGTCTTTGATAAGGTCTAAAAATGATGCCCTGAAAAAATTGTATTTCAAAATGATTATTTAGTGCTTTAAAAATCGTGACAATCGTAAGTTGATTTGATTCAACTTCCCCTTTTCTCCCATAGACTTACTGTATGTACACGCTAGGCTATTTAAACCGCCCGAGTTTTAATTGTTTATTCATGCATAACCTGCCATTGGCTGTGTAACTTCCAAAGTTTTTTTTATTCTAGGTGTTTATTTGTCCATATGAACACTACTACGTATTTTCAGATATCAAAATTTGACAATTTTAAATTGAAGCTCACAATGTTAGCTTATCACTTTAACCCGTTGAGAACTTACTACAAGCTAACTTGTGTTGGGTCTATGGAAAATGTGTGTTATAAGTGAAATCAAATCGTCTCTAACGGTTAACTTATTTCTGTTAGTTGCCGCTACATCTTCGTATCTTGACTTTCTTTTTCAAGGAAGGTTCAATTTATCAACCTGCAACGCCAGTGTACATCATTAGATCAATGGGTAGTTATGAAAGAGAGCACAATTTTAGTCACCACCTTGTTAGAATAATGAAAAGTCAGCTGGATTTTTGCAATCATGATTCTAGATTGATTTCACACCGATAAAATACCATAACGAGAGTGATCTGTGATTACGAATCATGTTTGCACTCATGTTTCGGTCGACATGTGAAAAGGTCAGAGAATTTATCTGGTTGAGGATTACACAGCCGTAACCAGCAACACTTCCATAGAATTTCAATTTTCTACTGTATTTAGTACACAACTGTTTGGGTCTTTTTCCCCCCAGGGCAATATACTGCTATTACTGTGTTTACCCAAGCATACATAGAAATAAATTATCTTTTTTTTCCCTTTCATTCACGAAAAAAACTGGGCTGGAAAATGAATTCAAAAAATAGTGAGTCTACTTGGACAGTCTACTTGAACTATAAACTCATGCATCAAACATACAATGTAGAAATGCAGTCATCCCTTTTAGATTGATATGATCTAGTATACATTGCATGCTTACTACTGCAGTAACAGGGCGGGAAAATTGACGGTAAAAATCTAGAATTGTTCATTTCACTTTTTAGAGCTTCCTCTAGGTTTTTGCATCAACCACTCAAACAAAAATACAAGAAATTGATTAAAGGCAAGGTTCACCCTCACATCAAGTTGGTTTTAATAAAAGCAGAAAAATGAGAGAAACACATTAATGAAAGTTTGGCGAAAATCCACCAAAGAATAACAGAGTTATGAGGTTTCAAAGTTTTAAATTTTTGACGTCACATGCGAGCAGCTCCCAATATGTCATGTAATATAAATTTCATAAATTGCCATCTTTTTAATTGTTCATAACTGAATGTTGTTTTTTTTTCACAGAAGCATGTATGAAATAATGTTTCTGATAATATATTGAATGCACAGGTAAAATCCGTTTCAAATTTCTGAGAAAACGGCACTTTTGTGAAATTTGTATCACATGACATATGGGGAGCTGCTTGCATGTGACGTCACAAATTTAAAAGTTAAAACTTCCATAACTTTATATTCTTTGGTGGATTTTCGCCAAACTTTCATTAATTTGTTTCTCTCATTGTTCTGCTTTTATTAAAATCAACTTGATGTCAGGTTGAACCTTGCCTTTAAAGATTGTATTTGGAACATCAATACAAGTTTCACAAAAATCTAGAGCTGTAAAACTGTTCATGTTCTAACACAAGTACTATTCATAACAGGAAAGAAATAGTTGTCACCAACTTGTCTGCCATCTTTGCATGCATTAGAGCAGGGTTTTTCAATCATTATTGTTGAAATGCCATATTAATTGTGGAGAATTTGTACTGCTCCACTATCCACCATGTGAAGCGAGTGTAGCGAGCGTACTGTTGCGGCGTGGGTCCAGGGGGCAGAGCCCCCACCCCCCCCCCGACGCTTTTAAATATGAGGCCTTTTAAGCGGCCCAGAATGGCTCTAATTAATATAAACAATATAAAAACAAATTCAAGGAAATTACACAATTTATAATTTTTTCATAACGGTTTCCATGCGCCACTTCAGAAGGCCTGATGCGACAAAAGTGGTGTGCGTCGATATTTGAGAACCCCTGCATAAGAATATATTGATTTAACTTTTAAAATCTTTCCCAACTTTCCTGTTACCCTTTAAGTTTCCTGCTAGGAATTCATGTTCTTCTTCATGTTCTTAGAATTTCTCAAGGGTAAAATGTGTACATGCAGCTGTATGTGCAGTTTGTGCACATACAAACTGCACAAATGAAAGTGAACTTAATTGAATGTTTTCTAATGCACAGGAGTATCCTTTTATGACTTTCTGTGTGCATGTATTTGAAGGGCAGCGAGATGATTGGGAGATGTAAAAAAAATGCCTAAAGAACCCAATGAGTTGAAACATATACCATAAATATGTATTAAAGTTTGTTTGGTGTTCATATAAGCGCAAAGGGATCATGCTATGTGTTATGCACTATAAAAGAACTGATTATTATTATTATTATTATTATTATTATCATTATTATTATTCCAATATACTGGGTAGACTATATATTTAAGATGGAAGAACTTGTCTTGAATTTGTTTACTTTCAAGGAAAAACAAGCACTAATTAACCAGTATTGAATTAATCTCTGGCCCTGACAGAAATTGATCCTAGAAAGCTATGCAACAAAATTCACCATCACAGTCTATATTTTCTGATAATAAATCACGCACAATAAATGTTTCATTCACAGCAGAAATTTTAAACAGTATACTTGATTGTGGGAGCATTGTGACCTAAATTGAGGACTACTTCCAATATTCTATTAATCTCTAGCCCTGACAGAAATTGATCCTAGAAAGCTATGCAACAAAATTCACCATCACAGTCTATATTTTCTGATAATAAATCACGCACAATAATGTTTCATTATGAAATTTTCACAGCAGAAATTTTAAACAGTATACTTGATTGTGGGAGCATTGTGACCTAAATTGAGGACTACTTCCAATATTCAATTGATCTCTAGCCCTGCCAGAAATTGATCCCATAGAAAGCTACACAACAAAATTCTCCACTGTATTTTCTGATAATAAATCATGTACAATAAATGTTTGACTATGAAATTTTCACAGCAGAAATTTTAAACAGTATACTTGATTGTGGGAGCATTGTGACCTAAATTGAGGACTACTTCCAATCTTGCCATTTCCCTTAAAGTGATAGGCTAACATTGTGGAGCTTTAATTTAAAAAATTGTCAAACTTTGATATCTGAGCTACATAGTAGTGCTCAAATGGACAAATAAACACCCTAGAATACAAAAGTTCGGAAAGTTACACTGCCAATGGCAAGTTATACATGAATAAACAATAAAACTCGGGACAAGTTTTATTAACCTAGGTGTACACACAGTAAGTCTATGGGAGGAAATGGGCAAGTGAATCTGGTCAACTTACGATTTTCACTTTTTTAAAGCACTAAATAATCATTTTGAAATACAATTTTTTCAGGGCTTCATTTTTAGACCTCATCAAAGACACTGGTAGCATAGGGAATAATGCAGCTCAGATTTTTTTAACTGTGGTAAATGTTAGCCAATACCTTTAACACATTGTCCCAGGAATAATACAACTAATCAAGGTGTTTATTCCGTTCAGATCTCTGCCGACCGACTAATACCATACACACCCACAGGACTTCTGAAATCGTTGAGGTCTGTTTTGGAGAAATAATTGATGGCGCCCCGATAGGATTTCCCATTCTGTTGGTGTCCCGAGGCCAGAGTGAGCTAAACCGTATCCTAATAATCTCCTCTATGGCTTTGAGGGAGGTGTGGTGTTATGTGTTAGCCAGCCCCTTGTATCCATTCCGTTCCATGTAGTGGACTGCGTGTATATATTGCATGCAGAGATATATATATTACATTCTTTAACTAGGAGTGGGTTTTCCATGCATGCATGATGTGCATTCCGTGCAAGAGCATTGAATAGGTGTAGACTGTTTAGTGGGTATGTGCAGCCAAGCCTAAATATGATCCCGTGTATCCCTTGTGCAGGTACATGTGCTTTAAATGTTTCACAAATAAATGATTGCAAAAATGTTCGCTTCTTTATAAATAAATAAAAATGCAGCAGTGTCCAACTTAGGCCTCGTTACTGTTCGTTTATTAATGCCAACGACTATTATTACTTGATATCTATTCATGGGAGCTGGCGACGAGAAACCTTTAAAATTGATAAACATGATCCTTTTCTTTGTGCATCCATATTGGAAAACACAGATGGTTATGCAATATGATTGACTTGACCAGTGAAATAGTGTACTATCCTACATTATATTATTGATCAGCTTGTACTACCCGGCCTTGGTGTATGCACCCTGTGTTGTGTTTTTGATGTGTGTGTGTTTTGTGTATGTTTGTGCATTACGATGTGTGGTGTAATGTACGTGTTGTATGTGTCATGTTGTGTGTGTGTATGTGTATGTGTATGTGTGTGTTATGTGTGTGACAATCTAACAAAATTAAATTGCTATGCATGTATTCATCACACTTGGCACTCTATATATGAATTCCACTCACATCCTGATTACTAACTTTTCTCTGTGTGCTCTGCATTCTGATTTTTTTTTTTCATTTTCACCATTAATCCTGGAAGAAAGCGTATTTGTGGTTTGCAATTCATTGTAGCGTGGAGCATTGCACTTTTGAAGGTTCATGCACTTCATTATATTTTCATAACAAGCACAACTTTAAAACAAAACAAAATAAAACTAGAAAAGTTCGACTGCGCGCAGTCAATGGGTATGCCTCCGCCCAGTGCGCCCCCTATGTAGGAGAAAACAACCTACACTGTAATTGTATCAACAGTTAGCACTCCTACATGTAACTGAAGAAGGTTTGACACAAAGTTCATTGACCTTTGACCCTTGACCCTGACCGTTGACTCCTGTGACTCTACCAAAATATTTGTCTTTTGGTTTTGAACCTAACCGCCAAATTACATCAAAAGTGAGCACTCTGTACTGATTTTATAGGCAGAAAACACCATTTT
>JZLH01S0031668.1:29980-49989 GCA_001188425.1 Eucidaris tribuloides
GTTTGTGGTTACAATTACATTGTACAACCTTAACATTAGAGGAGTTAGTTTTCGTTGCGACGGTTTAATATTAGCGTTGAATTTGCTTTGTAGCGCTGCATCGGAACCATCGTGACTTTTAGGATACTCTTTTGAAGTAAGTTTTTATATTTTACAATAGAACTATCACTATGGCGAGCATTACTGACTAAATCGCTAATGATTATCGATATAATGTATTATATCAGAAGGAAAAATTGATAAGGTTTGTCGAGTATGTATTCTTGAATGCTATTCGAGTATTAATAGATTCGCGGTTTTGACTTATTCGTTCAGCTAGTTTGGTGCCAGGAAAGCCTTAAAGAGTTGCGATCTACAATTTGTAAGGGATCTCAGTAACTTAAAGGATCGATCTGAGAAATTTAATCGGAACATCTCGAAATGTATTGGGCTTTGAGGTGGAGTGATAGCGTGTTTCGCAACTGGATAGTTAATGACAGGGCCGATCTGGTGGATACTTTCGGGTTCAGTATGAATGGGGCGCTGTTTACGAGATTGTCGCAGAGTATCGGAAAGTTATAAAGCGTGTAGTAGAGTATTACGGTATTTCGCATGTCGGCTTCAATATTAAAAAGTGATATATGAGATTACTATTAACGTAGTTGAAGAGTGGCTTGATTCGTATTTATGTATTGCCATGAATGCATGATGTGTGGGCATGTGTTTTCACTGGTGTTGCAATTGTGGAAGGAATTGTTTGTTCGGAAGAACATATCGGTTAGGAATCTAGTTTATAGGTTTGTGGTGTATGGCATATGTTGACTAGAATATGCAGGTGTATATTGTATATTCTGATGGACCTAGTTTATATTTCCGTTGTGGTGATATGAGGTACGTATATTTGAACATTGTACAAATGTTGCACAATAATGATTGCCTAAACGATCTCGTAAATCGTTCAAAGATGCATATTGTTCATTTTTGTTTTTGTATTCTTTACTATAAATGTGATATGTAATAAGTAAACATTATCATATAGCATGGTCATGTATGATCTAAATTTCCAATCTTAAGGGCTGGTACTAGGTTAATTGTAATTTTGTGGAGTGTATTAGAGTCTTTATTTATATCTGTTCGTAATGGGACCGTGAAGATATGTTTGTGTCGTTAAACTATTATTAAATTGATACCGCTTATATGCATTCATGGAGGTGGCGACGGAGAACCTTAAAATTGGGATCAGTTAAACATGACTAACGGTATGTCTTGGTCTTTTGTGCATAGTAGTGGTCCGCCATATGCGGAAGACACAGCATGGACTTACTTCATTGTGAAGCAAAGTTATGATTGGAAAATCATTGAACCTAGTGAAAGGTGCTATTCTACGCATTATTTATGATCAGTTGTACTAGACGCTTGGGTATCCCTGTGTTTGTGTTTTTGGATGTGTGTAGTGTTTTTGTGTCTGTTAGTGCATTACATTGTGTGTAATGTATGTTCTAGTGTAATTTGTGTGTGGTATGTGATGATGTATGTTGTTATGTTGTGACAATTCTAAACAAAATTAAATTGTCTATGCATTGTATTCATCACACTTGGCAACTCTATAATATGATCCACGCACATGCCTGATTATATTCTCCTGTGTGCTACTGCTCATTCTGATTTTTTTTTTTTTCATTTTCACCATTAATACTGGGAAGAAAGCGATTTGGTTGGTTTGGCAATTAATTGTACGTGGAGCATTTCACGTTTGAAGTCTACTTCATTAATAATATTGTTTACATACAAGGCAACAACTTTTGGAAAAATTAAACATGTAAAAATACCAAACTATGAAAGTGTATTCGAGAATGGATATCGGTCAGGTAAGGTTCAAAGTTCATGAGCTTTGTAAACCTTTTAGTAAGCGCGCATCAATCTGGGTAATGTGCTAACGTTGCTACATTACCGTGTAGGTTTTTTCTCCTACATATGCCGCCCGAGTGCGCCCTTATGTAGAGAAAACACCACTGTAATTGTATCAACAGTTAGCACTCCTAATGTAACTGAAGAAGGTTTGAACAAAGTTCATTGACTTTTTATTTTTTTGTTTGACCCTTGACCCTGAACGTTGACTCTGTGACTCTACCAAATATTGTCTTTTTGTTTTGAACCTAACGCATAAAAAAAAATAGAAAAAAAGATAAAAAAAAAAAAAAATAAATAAAAAAAACCCACAAGAAAAAAAAAATGAGTTACAAAAACCATCAAAAAATATAAAAAGAAGACGATACCTATAAAAAACAAAAAAAATTACATAAAATGAGCAGCTCTGTACTGATTTTATAGGCCAAAAATAGGCATTTTGGGAAAGTCATTGCAGCCTTTGACATTGACATTGAGCTTTGACCCTGTAATCTACTAAAATATTTGTTTTGTTTTTGAACCTAAAACAATTACAAACAGTAAACACTCTTACTGAACTAAAGGCAAATGGAATTTCTAGGAAAAAGTTCATTGACCTTTGACCCTTACACTTGACCTTGACCCTGTGCTCTACAAATATTTCTTTGGTTTTAGAATCTAAACACCAAATTATCACGTGATCACTCTAACTGAAGTTATAGCAAAAACGCCGATTTTGGGAAAAAGGTGCATTGCTTATGACCGCTTGAAATTGAACTTGACGTGTGCACAAAATATTTGTCTTTGTTTTTTAACTAAGCGCACCAATTATATATACAGTGAGCATCATAATGGAGTTATGAGGCAGCAATGGCAGTTAGACAAAGTGCATTGACCTTTGCACTTTGACCTGCTTGATCGGATTTGTCCAAAATCTAATCAATTCACTGCTAGGGTACCCTTAGTCAATATGATCAAATCTCTAGGTCTTAGTAATCTTGTTCACAAGAAAGTGTGACGCACGGACCGCCCGACGTACGGACCGTACGACGTACGGAAGCCGGACGTACGGACAGAGCAACCGAAAAACTACTTGCCCGCGCCTACGGGGCGAGGCATAAAACAGTGAATAGTTACGTCTAATAATTACCACACTTCAAGGTAATTCACTTAATGATAATTATGATAAATACAGTATGAACAATTTGTGGCTATTAAAAGTCAATGATGCATACGATGAAACACGAAGGAAATGGAACATATCTATTTGAAGCTTTTGAGGGGTGCCAGGGAACGTCAGATACCGGATTGCGCTTGAATGCAGTCACATCATTGTAAAATGTGATTCCTAAGATTTGGAGGTAAAAATTATTGGTAGCTCAAGGAATTCCATATATTAAGTGCTGAAATGTTCGGCGAAAAACCAATCTGGCAAGTACACTTGATTAACACGGTGCAGTAAGTTCGCCTTGCCAGGCTTGAACAGCCTTATACCTTTCAATATTTGAAGGCGAAGTGGACTTCTGCCGGATAACTCCGGGTTTGATTTGATACGCTGTCAGCGGATAGAATTTACAACCCTTTATACTGGCAGCACCGCGCATGTATGCAGTCGTTTCATGGTTTACGTGCGAGTTTGCGCCATTACATGTGGCGAATGTTGGCAAAAATTTCGTAAATCAATGGCTTTATTGGTCTTAGGCTACAAAATTACTGCTTAAACGTTTGATCTCTTGCAGAACTATTGTATGATCGCGGAGAAACGATTTGAAAATAAGGGGGATAGACTAAATACAATCAGTCACGAACATTGGTGTGGAGTTGATGATAAGTTATATGGTTAGGTATTGATTTCGCCATTACGGATACTCATTAAATCAGAAGAACTAAGTCAAAAAATCTAAAACAAACGTTCGAACGCTACAACAAATCAACGGGAAGATAAACTACACAGACCAATCGCTTGGACGTTGGGACAGGAATGTAAACAATAAACACCGAGATAGCCGATTTAAGCCGAATACTTTCGGTGCGGAGTTACTCGCCTGTACGTCTTCTCGAAGTGTTCGAGTAATCCATTTGAATCCGATCGAAAAAATCTCAGAATTTGCATATTGCCTTCCAAAGTGTGGAGTAACTCCTTCTGGACTCCGGAGTAACTCCACTTCTGCTGTCAATATGAAAGGGGTATTAGTGAATTTCCTCACGTGTGACAGCACCTTACCTCTTGTACAGATAACTAATACCCCATTTATACTGGGAGTTACCCCACTTCAGGTCCAGGTAACTCCTAGTATAAATGGTCAAAAATATTTAGGCCAAGCTAATGTCAGTACAAAATGTACATGTATCTTGAGTTTTAACTCGGTCTAAATTCAGTGATTCATGAAGCGTATGTACATGTATGTATTGGTAAACAATTTTCGTGCTCACGGAAAGCACAGTTGAGGGGGGCGATAGATTACCACAACTACTCTGGTCTCACACGCAACATGGGTAGTCGAGAATTGCGGTATAAAACAATTTATCCCGAGCTAAAACTACCCCGCTTCAGAAGCGGACTCAAGTCGTGTGCAGTATAGGGTATAACCTATAAGCATCACTTTCACTGTGTCACTGTCTTTTATATCCACATGTGAGAAGCTCCTATAGTCATCATCAATGGTAGCATTACCACTGTTGGCACATGAATACGTACACAATGACATTCTAGCTGGGCTATACCATGTCGGATGTTTACTTGCCGAATTTTCTCTCTGCTTAGTAAACAAGTCTTCCTTGTTAAACAACACTTCCTGGGTAGTTGCAAACATCTTCCAGGCTCCACAGGTAGCACACACATACATACCTGACTTACTTCTTTGCTGCTCTGTTACTAGTCTGAGCTTCTACACTTGTCTTTTTCTTTAAAGACAAGTCTGTTGAACATTGTGGAAGCTACATTTAAAGGGACCCAAAAGTCGCATATCGTTGTGGTACTTTGGAGGTGGCCCAACTCGGGTAATATTCGGGAATGCCCGTATACTTTGGGAAAAGGAGCGCGCACGAATTGTATGCAATTCCCTATGCACCACGTATTCACCCGAAGAAAGGCGAACTAAGCCCAACTGACCCTCATCAGCAATTCTGTTCGCAGCTCCATGATTGTTGTTACGCACCACTGAACTCTACACTACGTAGCATAAAGTTCAGTGTTACACACGGCCTTGCAATAGGGGCAAGCGTAAGGTAAATAAACGTACATGGATTACGAGCGGCGCATCCCTTTAAAATAGAGTCAAACTTTTGATCTTCAGGAATGCATTGTTTAACATTATTTTCAGTAAAGGAAATCTGAACTACATGGTCCTCAACACTACGAGCATTTCTGATGAGGTCTAAAACTGAAGCCCTCAAAAAGTTGAACTTCAAAACAATCATTACATGCTTTAAATACAGTGAAAAATCATTGAGCGCATATTCCACAAACTGATCAAACTAAAATGTTAGTTCCAGGACATAAATTTACATGCCTAAATTTATTTCTCCATTCAAACACTACCATGTAGGCCAGATATTGAAATTTGACATTAATGCTATCCAATCCCTTTAAACTGAAAAGCCCTTTTTAACTCTCTTAAACCCCTTTTATACTGGGAGTTACCCCACATCAGGTCCGGACCTGAAGCGGGGTAACTCCCAGTATAAAAGGCAGAAAAATGTTTAGCCCAAGCTAAAGTTAGTGCTGGCTAGGAGGTGGATCAGGTCCGCATCAGGTCCGCATCAGGCCCGAGCTAAAGCCAGTATAAAACGATTCTTGCTTTTCGTGCGGACTAAATCAGTGACCCATGACCAGAAATATAGTGTATACCGATTCTGGGTTACCCATGCATATACGGCAGCTGTAAACACTCGCGCTGTCACTGCCACACTACACTGGCGCGCTATGGACCATGGTTGTGTCGTACCAGGGAGAAGTTGCATTTCGTGACGTCCTCAGTATACATCAACATTATCGCTGAGACACTGACTGCATTTAATCATCTATCTATACAGCTAGCAGCAATTGCAGACAGTGTGAGCTGTTACTGTTAGCACAGCAAATATCAACATAATTTCCTCAGACTCTATGATCAAACGATGTCCAATTAAACGCCGATCAAGACGACTATTTAGTACGAAAAGTGTAAAGACAAACAGGGACAAAACAAGTAGATCTACCAGTATATTGAAATTCGCGCGCAGCACTGAACGTATACGTAGACAATTCTCGCGCTCGCGGGAAGCACAACTAGTCCGGTCACGCACTCGTCATGGGTGGTCGAGAAAGGCAGTATAAAACGACTTACCCCGGGCTAAAGTCGCGCGCAGTATCAAAAGGGTATTAGTACCATGGTAACAAAAATCCAAAAAACTTTGCACATGATATCTGGAGTGTGGTACTGTAAGGTTTAACTAAGGTATTACCATGGACCTACTAGGTCCATGGTATTACTATTCAAAGAGTTCCATAAACTGTTAGATTTCTGAAACTGCCGACTCCGTTGAACTTTGACCCCACGACCTTGCGTCCACCCCAAATGAGGGTTATCTCTCTCTCCTGAGCAGGTGAAGGATTCGGAGGGGTACTTGAGCAGTGTCTGAATTCTGAAAGTTATTGAAATAAAATGAGACAGAGAAATCCATGATTGAATGATGTACAAGGTATGAAAAGGCTGAGTTGGGGAGATAAGACCATTGAATGGAGTTACAGGGAGATTATGGGAGCTAATAATTTTTTTCAAAAAGTAGAATGTGGTAAGATTTAGATATTGGGGGGGGGGGCGAAATAGGCACTACAGGAATACAGGAGAAACAATATAAACAGTATTCTCAATTTCGGGAAGCACTTTACCAACTATGCAGTGCTGTAGTGCAGTTCTCAAGACTGTCTCAAGATCCAATTTCAAAGGTCTCGATTCTGAAGATCTCAGTCTCAGAAGAGATGGTCTTGGTCTCAGAAGGAAGGTCTCGGTCTCAGGGATAACACCATGGTCTTGGTCTCAGTCTCGGACCACACAAAGGTCCTGACTATGTTACTGCCACTTGGACTACAAGCAGGCAATGAACTATATGAGGAATGCAGTGGAGCCTAAGTGCAAGCATTTATGATTAATCAAAAATACAGAATTCGTCCTTCAAATTGATGTTAACTCATTGAAGATGGTTTGATTTTGCTTTGTGCATTTCCCATAGACCTCAAAATAAGATATCTCATGTCTAGTCTTGAATGGGTTAATAGGCATGTTACCTTTAATGCAATACATGTATAAAGTTTGTAAACATTTATATTTTATGTGCGTGTTCGTATTTTTTTGAAAAAGAGAAGCTAGGATTCAGCCTTATTTCAGCAAATCCTTTGAACCCTTTAGACCTTTATACTAAATGACATCCACAAATAGTTCCATTAAGTTTTGCAGTATGTTACACAGGGGTATGCATTCAGTAAGACATGAAGGCCTTCATGATCTATATGACTGTGTGTGGGTGTGGGTGGGAGGCCAGGAAAAAGGAAGAGGAAAGAAAATAGGGAAAAGAACGAGGGAAAAAGATCACAAGATAATCATTCAGGAACTCATTGATCAGCGCATAAATTGATGAGGCAAAATGAGAAACGAGTACATGTAGAAATTAATATGGACAGATATCCACTCAAGTTAAAATTCTGAGAAGGTGTAATAAACTTATGACTTTAATATCTGCAGTTTAATGACTGAGAGTCAAAAGTACATACACCTGCAGATGAACAAGACTGGACACAAAATGCAAAACCAGAGTGGAAATTATGGGACATCAGCAATGGATGTACCTGTGTATACAACAGGGGTCGCGCTTAACTTTTTTTCTAACTAGCCAGGTGGACGAGTAAGCTTAAATTTTGGGTAGTCCACCAGTATTTTGAATAGCCATCCCCCCAAAACTGAATATTTTTCATATATTGTTTCATACGACACTAACATACAGTGTAGGCCTAATATTTTGGTTAGCCATGCGGACTAGTTACTTCAGATTTAGGCTAGTCTGCAATGATTTTTACTAGCCACTGGCTAGTGGGCTACTGTTAATCATGAACACTGTACAAAATTATATAATAACTTCTAATATACACTTTTCTTTAATCAACATAATGTAGATCCATGTACAGATTTTAGGCCTACACATTTACGTACATGTACATGTATGATATTGTACATGTATCATCAACATACAAGTTGTTTCATTTCTGCAAAGCCAGCCTGGGTTTGAATCACCTCGTCTTGACGTCTAGATCATTTCCATAAACCGTTATAAGGTAATGCACTTTTCTAAAATGCAGATGACTTCATTAGAACTGACAAGTCAAAACACAGCACTGTCATCTGACTCAACATAAATGACATTCAGTTACGACTTTCTCTCCATAGTTTAAACAGACGAACAGAAAGCTATTAATACGAGACAAATTGTTGGCATGACATTTAGATTGTAACCAGTGACGCAGAACAAAACAGCAATCCATCAAATAATGTCGGTCAAAACCTTGGGTAACACGAGATGAAATATTACTTTATTTTTGAATAACCAGCATTTTTATATTATGGACATTGATATCGACAATATTCCTTACTACTACTATTCATTACCCAGTTTATGAATCATGATGAAGAATATAATTTTAGCTCTTTGCCTCAAGTACATGTACTTAATTTGCATACAAAATGAGAGTGATAACTCAACAGCTGCTATACAGGAACTTGTTTGATTGAAGCTGGTTGATTTATCACTCTAATTTTGTTTGCAAATTGCAGCAGCTAAAATTATATAAATCACATGAACTGCGCCAGAAATGGCCAGCATACCACAATGTCAAAATAAAACCAAAGATGATTTCTTATAGGTATTTGGGATTTTGGCAAACCACTTCTCGGTAGCCAGAGTGTGATTTTTTTTGGGGGGGGGTGGGGGTGCGGCACATAACTGAATATTGATCACTGTCTCGGAGTCTAAGGGGGAGGGGGTTTCTTCATTCTCTTTGAACAAACTTTGATTAAATAAATCTAAGACTCTAGAGGGTTAAAGGTATTGGCTAACATTTACCACAGTTAAAAAAATCTGATCCGCATGATTCCCCATGCTACCAGTGTCTTTGATGAGGTCTAAAAATGAAGCCCGGAAAAAATTGTATTTCAAAATGATTATTTAGTGCTTTAAACAAGTGAAAATCGTAAGTTGACCAGATTCACTTGCCAGTTTCCTTCCATAGACTTACTGTGTGTACACCTAGGTTAATAAAACTCTCCCCGAGTTTTATTGTTTATTCATGTATAACTTGCCATTAGCAGTGTAACTTTCCAAACTTTTGTATTCTAGGGTGTTTATTTGTCCATTTGAACACTACTATGAAGCTCAGATTTCAGTTTGACAATTTTTAAATTGAAGCTCCACAATATTAGCCTATCACTTTAAGATACAAAATGGTGGACTTTCTGACATAAATTGACCATTTAATATTTTAAACAATAAATTTTGGATTCCCTCCTCCACCCCCCCCCCCCAAGCTTGAGCACGTGTGTGAGGGTCTGAGGGAATGGTACTAGGTGATTGAAACACTTACATTTTATGTTCTGTAAAATATACTGCATGTTAATTAGTTTGACACACAAGGCAATGTGAACTGCTCAAAATCGGACAAGCTGTAGTGGTTATCATAAACCCAAAAGTTTTCAGTGCACCAATGCTTCATTAATTTATCCACACCATAACCACCGCACATTCCCCATAAATGCATTCCAAGCTTCCAGAATCCTAACGCAAAAAAATGAAAAATGTTAGTCGTCTCCGAATAATGGGGTAGGCATTTTCAAGGCAGTTTTTCCCCTCGTTTAAACAGGAGTACTGTATAACATTTAAATTGAAAAAATTATTTCTAAGAATGATGCAAAATGTTTTATTTAATTCTACCAATTTAACAGGAGTACCCCATTGAATGTTTCCCCATCATGTGGAGACTACTGACATATTTGTTCAATCAGTGTGGTATTAAAACGGTTAATTGACTGGTAAGTTGGTAATTGACATTTGACCATGAACATCCAATGCCATTTGGATTTTTGTTTAGGTTTCAGCCAACTGATTTACACCATTTTGCTGCAGAAATGTAATTACTGTATTCTTAAGTGATTGCAAGAAAACATTGGCAAAATGATGGAGTTTAAGTAATTTCAATGTTATCCAAATACAGTACACGTATCTCACAAGTAAACGAAGGATATGAAGCAAAATATTTTTGCTATAATATGAAATAATATTTTTCCATGAATACTAGTTGACACTATTTCAGGAAATAAAATATATGTTTTCTTTCTGCAGAAGAAAGACAGCAATCAGATATTTGCTTGAAGGAAAATTGAAACTAAAAACCACAGAAGTTTTCATAGTATTGTAGGTTCACTGTTTTTTTATCCATGGCTTATAAAAATAATGCAGTTAGGAGTAATGTCAATAAGTTAATATTTTTGTTTTATTTTTAATTAAGTAGTATTGTGTTTGTAAATCAAGGAGGCTGTACACTAGCATATTTGCATGAAAACAGGACAAGACTAAGCCAAGTACATGTATTTGATCACGGACAGCGCATTTGCAGAGTAATTTATGGTCAAGGCTGATCAACGTTCCTTTAATTGAGATATGCAGTCGAAATCAACAATTTAAGGATAAGGTCAGAAGACGTGGAAAAATGCCAGAATAAAACATCTCTCACTGATAAAAGAAAACACTAGACAGTACGCATAATGCTCAGAAGATATTATTTGAGAAGTGATGACTTATTCGACCGGAAAATCAGAAAGGCGTGATATCAGACCAAAACCCCTGAGAGTGTTGGATTGTGGATGCACTCAAGCAATGCGAGGGAAAATAAATTCTGAAGGCATATTTTTGAGTGTGCGTGTTTTGTTTCCATCAATTCTTTTTTTTTCTGTTTCCAGAGTCCGCAAACATCTATGGACTGATTTGATTTAGAGAATTATTGCTCTTAATTTCCAGCAAATATGGAGTTATTGGTCTATGGGTATACAGACCACTGATGCATGAGAATAAATACTGTATGCTTCGCTTGTTTTTATATCTTTTGTAAGATACATGTATTCACAATTTTATTGTATTGAAGGAAAAGTGCGGTGTTGATAAATCCGTACACAAGTACAGGTACCTGTACAGTAGGCCTATGTGTTTCTACTGAAGGGATCAATATTATTGATAAATGTTGAGAGTAATTTCATTATTTGGATAATGGAGAATATACTGTAAAATCATATTTCACTCGGGAAATTGCAGTATTTGAATAGAAAAAAAATGAAAATATTATAGAATTTAGAATTTTAAAATTGAATGAAAATGGATTATACTAATATAGGTATGAAGACCCATTAAATGAGGTATACTGTCACTGTGCATTGTAGCTATGTACTGTAAAAATTCCATACATGCAGCATTGTTATTGTCACATTGATGCTACTGTATATCTCTCAAGGACAAAGGATTATGAATAAAGGCTGAAAGCATTCTGTACCCCTATCAAAAGATCTCTAGCTAGGTGTCAAAAGATTTGATTTTGAGACTTCAAATCCTCTTACACGGCGCAAATAATGATCAATGTACAGACTACAGACTGCATTATTAAAAGGCCAAATACATGTTAAATAATATGAAAATAATTTTGCATTGAATGTGGTAGAAAGCCTACAATACTCTTTTCATTTCTGCTTTGGTATGAAAGAATACTGCTGACAAATTTCAGAGTGATCATGGAGCTAGCTCCAAGATGTAGACAACCAACCTAATAATAAACAGTAATATTGCACTTGTCTTTTTCATGTTATTACAGGAATATATTACCATTTATGGTTGCGATTTAACCTTTTCATGTTTGCAATAGAAAGTCATTATTTTCATTTCTGAATTTGAAGGAGCAAAACAAACTGTGTCACCATGGAGCTACATGTACATGTACATGTAGCTCTATGGTGTCATTTGGAGAGCTAACCAAATATAAACAGTAATATACATGTACTGCACTTGTATTTTTCTTGTGAATACCATCAAAGCTTTGCAAGACATATAAACAAATTCCTAGAATAGATTTGACCTTTAAAATGCTTGCACAACTGCTACAGTATGTAGTATGAGTAATTTACTGCAGTGACACATGTTCCATTGCATAACATTACATCACAACCCCTCCATAACTAGAATTGCTTCTCATAAATTCATCATATCCTGCAGCTCAAAATAAAGGCTAAAGTAGATAAAAAGGCAGACTGGAGGTTGGTACAGGGTAGAAAATACTTTTCTTCTTTACGGTGGCTCTTTTGAAATAAAATAGCCCTCGTGAACAGTTTACTCTATGCAGTTACAGGATTTTACGGTGGCTATTTTGAATGATTAGGGGGCAAATCGCCCTTAGCCACCGTGTATTTTTTTCGCTGGGTTGGTATAATGGTAATTCTTTAAAAGCTCCATTCTCATTAATTTGCAACAAACAATTATACCATACGATTATTTCCTTATCTGTTTGGCATTGATAACAGTACAGCCTTAGAGTTCAACCAGTCGATACTGTTTGAGTTTCTTGGCTTCCGAGATATTTGCTTCCTTTCTATTTTCTGACAAAATCAATCAAAAATTCAGACTTACTTTTACCCAAGCTACATGTATGTGTTCAGTGCCTGCTCTTATTTATTTACCTATATTCTTTCATTTTAGTAAACAAAATAATAATGAATTAGAAAAGAAAAGAAAAGAACAAGGTAAAAAAATCAATGTGTGTTCATTGTTCAAGCATAAATATTCCAGAAAATGCGAATTTAATGAAATCACAAAATTGCCAATTTTGTAGTGTCAATATTCTTTAAAATTGTCAAGAATTAATACCATTAGGACTTTTCTTATTCGTCAATTTTTCTTTAACTTTCACTGATCTAGTCCTCTCAATTTTCCTGAAATTTATTCAAAATATTGTGTTATCAGACTGAAATGCAACTTTAATACCAGTATTTTAAGGCAGGGGCACAGCTGCATGATAGAAGTAAACCTGTATACAGAATTTTGCAGACCTTTAGTACTAGTAGTATTTTAAGGCAGGAGCACAGCCACACGAGAGAAGTAAACCTGTATGATATATTTAGAATTATGCAGACCAATATTGACTTATTCATTTGCCAAAATCTACGCCCATATACATTCATTTTTTCCGGAGTACCGGTACATTACCTCGTTTATCTAAATTTTGAACTTGGCTTGACGGTAGACGGATGACAGTATACATTTGGCCATAATCCACTCAAGGCAGAAATGCATTTCCATATTTTGGTAAAGTAGCAGTTGGAGGCATTTTTGTTTTTACTGTGTGTCATAACTTCATAATTCCTTTTGACATTTCTACTGGGCATGAAAGCCGTCTATGGATGCTCTTCATGTTTGAATGATATTTGGCTTTGTTAAAATGAAGGCCATACCATGATACCCTGATAGGTGTAACTGCTGAGTACATGTGTAAAGTCATCCATCCTGAAATTGCTAGATGTTTTGCAGTGTTTATCAGTATATTCATGCACATTTGCACAGTCAATGCTTGAAACAGTTCCAAGTTTTTTGTTTTTTTTAGTTTGCTAGTTACAAAAACCATGGACAATGCAGAAATCTGATAATTTGTAAAACAAAACACAATTAATAAATACAATATATAATTACCACATAAATAGATAAATAAATAAATAAATAAATAGATAAATAAAAACAAATATCAATCAATCAATCAATCAATCAATCCTGCACTAAAGTCAAACTCCCTTCAGTTTTCAAACAAAATCTTTTATTTTACATTAACACCAGGGCTCCCCAAAGGATTCACACTCTGAAATGGACTAACAAAAACAAGAGGTGGCATGCGCCTCTGAAATATTATCACGCTATTTACATGAACTGATGGGGTCTTAACAAGTTAACAGTGAACAACTTCACTTCTACAATAATAAAGGCATGCTCACTCTGAAATTAAATCATATTGTTTATGCAATCTTTTCACAAATGTAAATAAAATATGCACTGAGCCTGGCTGTACGTTCAATGGATTTTTGAAAGTGAAATTCTTTGGCGTACTTTGCTTGTCGATTCACGAGCCGAGTGTCATCACCCTGTCAAAATTTGACTGACAAAGTCATCATCCACCTACAGCCTGAACAGAAATATAATATACACCCCTGAAAAAATAATGGTACCCTTGTTAGAGAAAATGACCCTCAAGGCACCCACTCACACCATAAAGAGAGGTTTACAATCCCAAATATTTACAGACAAATATACCCGAGTTTCTGTTTACTCATTTATCTATTTTTTAAGAATACTTCAAGAACCTACCTTAAAAATGGACGAAAAAAAATAATAATGGGCAACTTCAGAAGTTTTGGTTCTCCCCCCCCCCCAAAAAAAAACCCCAACAAAACACAAAAACAAAAACAAAAAACAAAACTGAAAACAAAAACTGAAGTCTTCTTTATCAGTTTGGAAATCTGCATGTCTCAAAATCTTCATCATCTACTTGAAAAATTGATTTCTCATAACATTTTAATCTGCACACGGATCAATCAGCAAATCAGTGTTCTATTATAAACAAAGTCGTTAAAACAGGATTGATTGAGCAGAGAAAGTATTCTGCAATACCTTGATAAAGTTGGGGGGGGGGGGAGGGAATCAAAATAAACCTACTCAGATCTGAATGTTTACATCAGTACCTCTGTTCTAAAACATTTGCTCAAATTGCTGGATGTTCCATCATTCAAGAACATTTAATATATACCGCAAACTGCTTACTGTTATGATATATCAAATAATAAATTCAACCAAAACAAGAAAAGGAGGGGTGGGGGGGGGGGGAATGAGCACAAGATGGAGAATGAGAACGAAGATGCTTACCACAAAAATTCTCAGACAGATTTCAATTACCCAAGGGGGGCCCCCATCACAACCAAAAAGTGAAATGTAGAGATTCTTTTTCTGGGGACTGGAGACGGTGTATGGCATGCGAGAGTTGCGTTGCGGCTCAGAGATGTATAAGCTGGCGACTAAACCAAACATATTTGGTTTCATATTTGCTTTCATCATGATGAAGAGAAATCAGGCACGGGTCTGACAGAACTCGAAATTATCAACCTGGGCAGCAAACAAGAGGGCGCGTTTCTTTCTCCGGAATCATCGAGGGCAGCATTTGTTTTGTCACGCGATTCCTTTATTAAAGGGGATGGTCTGTCTCGATTTGCGGTATCTAAACGAGAGCTCCTTTCTAGGCTCTTCAAGATCTGGGTCACAAATGCAGTCAACTGAATGTGCAGTTAAAGATGTCTGTACAACAAATATTGCCTCAGTCAAAGATCAGAGATGATCTCTTTTCTTTATATTCTAGTATTGAATTGTTCTGCCCCCAAGATAAGTCAAGCTATTTTCTCAGTCCCAGTAGATTCAACTAAATACAGAGTTGACTTCTATGTATTTCATCGAATCTGCTTTGATTCTTTGCAACACAAAAATATGGATTCCTTGTGCTTAACTGAGTTATTGTAATTTTAGCAGGGAAGCAACTTGAGGCACTGTATGTATTTGTAGTAATCTAGATATTTGGACAGTAATTTGATGACTACTTTCATTGAAAATCTGAGTAACCATGTTTTACATGAAATTACACAATGATTACGGCTATTCTGTTTCAAAAAAGAAAGAAAACTGATATTTCGTTACTAAATTTTCACTATGTGGTGCCATTTGATGAATTTCCAATACAAGTATTTGTACAGTTTCAAATGAAATTATATCTTCACATTGATTCAGGAAAAAAAGACACGATCTGTTTAAGACTATATTTTGAGGTTGTTGTGATTTCATATTTTTGTGTGCCAAGAGAATGAAGGACGCAATGACGTAGCACTACGACTGACGTTTGAGGCTAAGTGGGGCTGCATCATAATGGCGATATGATACAGAAATAGCACTCAGATGGATTTTTTTCTCTTTTAAAGGCAAATTGGGCAATATTTCATGCTGAATATTGCTCAGTTAAGAGAAAACAAGAAGGAGGTTCTTTATAGTACATGCACAACAAGTAACCCAAGTGAGAACATGTACTCTTGTTCAGAACTCTGTCTCTCAATGTATGACCCCTGATTTTGAGAATGTTTTGGCTAGGTCTTGGAAATCTTTTACCAGCTGGTTTATGATAATTCAAATTTGACATTGATGGGGAAACTGGTTTGATAATAAAATGTGAAAAACATCATGACTTCCATGAATTTTTAATGGCAACACCCCCCTACCCATCCCCCCCCCCAAAAATAAAAACTACTAACTAGTCTGATTAGTTTTTTTTGAATTGGGAGGTTTTTTAAAGGGGAAAAACAGTATTAGCAGCAGCCTTCAATATTTTACAATGATTCCAGATTCAAAGTTTCAGGCTTATGCTGGATTAGTTTTGTGGTCAATATATTTCCTCTTTATGTTTTGTAAGCAAGAAATTTACCATTAAATCACTGTGACACTGACATACAGTCAAATAATCGGTAAATATTACCTTGAATAAGTTCAAGTTCTATTAACTAAACGCCAGGACGCCGGCCCAAAAGGGCCGGCGCCCATGGACTATAGGCGTAAATCACACTCCCAAGATAACCGCAGACATAAATAGGGTAGAATTATGGATTTCCATAGCATCCCACAATTAACGGAAAATAAAAAAATTTATTGGCACTTGCCTGGATTATATGGGTGAAGGTCTTTAGTGGCACAATACTTGACCTCGAGGCGAGAATGTTGACGCTCAAAAAGCCGATAAATTAAAAGTCGAGTTCGTATTTCCATTCGTAGATAAAAGGACAAACAAAATTGGTTGTATATATCGCGAGCCGTCTATAGGTGCGTGCGCAACGCAAGCCATAGAGCCCATAGGGTGCGTGTACGCAGCAGCGCACCCTATGGCTCTATGGCTCTGCGTTGGCGCACGCTGCGACCCTATAAGGGCTCTCGATTATATACAAACCATTTTTGTTGTTTATTTTTAACGAAGGAAACTACGAACTCGACTTTAGTTTTCGGCTTTTTTGAGCGTCAATCATTCCGCTCGAAGTCAAGCATTTGTCCACTGAAAGACTCACCCATATAAAATCCAGGCAAGCTGCATATTTTTTTATTTTCCGTTAATTTGGGATGCTATGGAAACCATAATTCTACCCATTTTATGTCTGCGTACTTGGAAGTGCGTTTACCCGCTATAGACCTGGGCGCCGGCCCGAAGGGCTAGTTCTATACATGTCCTTTAATTCAATGCTGACATTATGCTATCTTCTTGAACAATTACAGATACATCCTTCCAAACTGGCAGGTATACCACAGACAGAGTTAAAGGGTACCAACACCCTGAGTAATTTATTTGCTATACACGTAGAATACATTTGTACCATGCCCTCTGCAAAATATTAGCATTTATGATCACTTCAATTTTTATTTATTGAGGTTTGAATGTAAATTTTATAAAGCAAATAAAGTAAAAAACGACTTGACATAGACTAGTCGATCACCCGATACTATCAATCGATCGAGCGGGCTATCGATATTTTCCCTGTCAAACGTCTTGATCGATAACAGTGCCGTTTGGCTCGAGTGGCGCAGGTACGACGGTCCGGGGACCTATAAAAAATCATTGTCGGCCAATTTTACTGGTCCGACCTGGCCACTGGCTTAACTAAGCACTCTGATGTGCAATGTTTAAAACTCTATCCGACAAATTCCAAATAATGTTGATAATGTGTGAGTGTGTGTGTGTGTGTGTGTGTCGGGGGGGGGGGGTGTTGTCTGCGAATACTGTGCGACCAGTTCCCAGTCCACCAGTCATATAGGAACACAAAAGTTGTGTTCCCGTTTTGGGAGTGCAATTTTCATTTTAATGTTTTGAAAAGTCTTCATGATATGATCGTTTTGCAAAGTCATTTAATTTTGGGGTCAATATTGAACGAAAATTGCGATTCAATTTCAATTTTTACCTCCGGTATTTTTACTTGCAGGCCTAATATTTCCTCCCAGAGATTTTCTGACTGACAATTATACAAATATAATTATACGATATACAGTAGGCTATAGGATATACATTTAGCTTCATCATACATTTAGTTTTCTCATTCTGAAGTGTGACATATGTAGGCTACGGATTGGTTAATATTTGTGGGTAAATCGATCAGTGTTCTACTACCCACGCATGTTTTTATGAACTTGAAAATATGTTAATTTGCATTGATTTGTCTTGATAGGGACGCTGTATAAAAGGCAAAAAATGCCAACAGGTACATGTATTTTGATCAAAAGACCCGGATCCTTTTTGTGCTATTCTTGCACTCGGTGGGAATGGTATTGTCATTTTATTAACGGCGTGTAGCAACCTGTACTGAATAAATTTGAAAGGGTTAAATGTGTAAATTACTTCTCTTATTGAAAGCGGTAATTCAAAGTAAACGTGGGCAAGTCCACAACAAAAGGATCGGCGCGCGTCGCGTAAGAAGTGATTCTGTAAAATAATGACGTTGTGTCACCACCACACACCGTTCAGTCTACCACCCTACCACCCGTCGACGTTTTACCGGCGAGGCATGCTCAGCTGCACAAGGCTAAGACATGGGACATTACTCGCACCGCAAACACCAAGTTTGATCCCCGGGTTTGATCGACTTTCCTCCAAATAATAATCCATAGCCCCGGATTGTGGTATTTAGATTAGCCTACAGGAAGCACATAGGCATAAAAATGTGTGTTCATCCCTCAATACAGGCCTCTGTTTTCATCCATTTCTGATCAATTGCCTTGTTGTAAGCTCGACAGCCGAGTTGAGCCTGTGCAAGTGCACGCGAGTTTCTCCAACGAGCCGACTGACAATCTGTTACGTTTTCCACTTTCGGCGGAGTCTCGACCCTTGAAACAATCACTGTTTGCGACCAAGACGTCTCACACTTTGCAACTTTTTTTTTGGATGTAGTGCTTGAGATAGAAATATAGTGGCTGAAACTTTGCAATGTTTTTCGATAAGGTACGTGACACGACGCAGCGTATAATGCGTATCACACCGTGCATACTACGTACGATGATCGGTCTGCTCGATCCTGAACTCCGATAGTTTTGGTAAAAACGTACGCGTATAGCCAGAACGCACACGCATATAACCGGCGGTTACGGAACTGAGATTGAACGCGCGGAACTGAGTTCCAAAATGTTATGAAGATTATTATCAAAATATGATCACTTCATGAGCTATGACAACTGAATAGTGGTCATTTGTTGTGTATTCTAGCTGTATACAAATTTGATTTTTAGGGTGTTGGTACCCTTTAATGCTGGTAATTTCATCGTATTTGATTGTCAATGCTTTTTTTAGGCTGCTGCCAATTCTGACAGTTCCCTTTAAGGCTAAAAGCATCGACAGAAGTGCACTGCACAGCACATGAACTCTAAAAATGTATCGTTGAACTTGATCAATACCAATTACCTTCTTTTCTACATGAGTGCATAATAAAATCATTCAAAATAGTGAGCATTTGCCAGGCAGTCTTAAAAATGGTAAACTTGATAAATTTGAAACATTGTACATGTACTTACCATTTAATTACCTTAACTGTTACACACTGGACAAAAAATGATTTCCTTGCAAACTCATGTATCTTCATATTCCAGTAGGTGACCCGACATTTGCTCCGGCGACAATTGCTCCGGTGACAATATCTCAGAACACAAAGAGTTAGGGTTAGGGTTGCCATTGGCTTTTTAGTTCAGAATAAGGTTAGGTTTAAGGTTAGGGTTAGGGTTAGGGTTAGGGTCAGGGTTTAGGTCAGGGTTAGCGCATGAAATAATCGTCGGAGCAATTGTCGCCGGAGCAAATGTCATGGAACCATTCCAGTATGCATCAACAATATGTTTTTCCCCCTGTCAGAAATCAATTTAAATTCAGCGTCACTGTCTTTGTTAGCGCTTGGAACGCCACAAACGAAAAAACACACTTTTCTGACATTTGGAGAGCGAAACCATCCAAGACGACCACAAATTTGATAGAAGTCATAATTGCT
>JZLH01S0031696.1:0-13832 GCA_001188425.1 Eucidaris tribuloides
TGACACTGGGATTTTATTCAAAAAAATGGTAGGAAGTTTCATTTTACTTATTTATCTTAATCTAGACATGTCAATTTTAACGACGTTCTCCTCAGTACACTTCGACCGTTTACCTTAAAGACAGTGGATCTCTCTTACATGCCCACAATTAACATTTGTATTAAAGATAAATGGCATGTACATTTTGATTAAATTTGGGGTAAAACTATTCTAGAATCAAGTTAACTATTCAAGGATTTGCTACAATTTCACAGTCACATCCTTCACAAGTATTTATAGGGCAAAAGTTACATTTTGTCGTGCTACTGGGGGCTGCAAACGATATAACTTGCCTTTTAATACATGTTGCCAATTATAACAGAGTATCGTACGTAATAATGATATTGATAACAATATAAAATTTATAAAGCGAAAAAAAAATCAAATATATTCTAATGCGCTGCAAGAGCTCCTGTGCTTGGTCCATACACTATACAGTAATTGAATAAATAATAATACATATATATATTGTATATATATGTGTGACCTGTTACCACTAAAGCCTGATAAAGTAGCACATCTTATAAAACATAAAACTGAAGAAATATCTTTGAGCTAGAGATGTAATATTTCAACTTTTATCAAAGGTAGCTCATTAACCTTTACATTTTGACACACATTTCATTTCCTAATTTTACATTCTAATAACAATATTTTGCACTTTCTTTAACCTACGGTGTATGTACTTTATCAGGCTTGCTCGTTGACGCGTCACATATGCTATACTGTATATATATATATATATTTATATATATATATTATAAGATATATATAGATAGATATAGGTATAGTATAAATAGTATATATATATATATATATATAATAATATATATATGTATATATATTAAACTTATCAAATGCCACATTCAAATCCACTATTCATTGTTTGCATATATTACTTAGTTAGACAATATGTCGCTCTCTTTCGACTTCCTCATCGTGAACTTTTGTCGGAATTCTAATACGACATTCTACACCTCCTAAACAGGCCGTGCTTTAAAACCCTATATACCTTCTACAATAACCACAAATACCATGGAGAAGACATGTAATGCAGACATCAGTTTACAGTGTAGCCGGTGTTCTATTATCGCCGATTGAGTCTTGTAGATATAGCCTAGATTGCGGACGGTCCACGGGGTATCCAGTATTAAAGTATCCATTGCATTCCGTAAATACAACCCCGGCGACTCCTTCTCATCACGCTAACCTATATTATGCACGCAAAAGTACACATCGCCACTTTTATCAATCATAAGATAATATTCTGCTCCGTTTTGATACGATATTGATGTTATTGAATATTAATAGGATATCGAGTGGTGCAACTGTGTTCATAAGGGGGAAACAACCCCAAGTCCAGCGAGGCTGTCGCGATTAAGGATTGTTACTTGGGTGGGAAGCAAATTCGCAGAGCTGTTAGCAAATTTTGAACACGGAAGACCATTTCTTCTGTTTGATAATTACATACTTTGTCGGCAAAATGTGTTCGGTAACATCCCTATGGGGAGGGGTGGGACGAGTGGAGGGTGGGGCACTCGGGGGCACTCACATCTACTGTAGATCGTCGTTGTTTTCACTAAAAAGGACTGTTCAGTAATATAAAATCAAGAATTAGGAAGCCCAACTGATACGTTACTTGTCAACAGAAGTTCAGAAACAAACGAATAAACGAACAAAACGAAATTCTTGAACTGTTAAACAAACTGAATGATGATGAATAAAAAAAAGATGTAAATCTTTAAACATGCTAGAATTATTATGGGAATGAATATTAAATTCGCCCTACTTGACAAGTTATTTCGATGCGCCACTTTATATATGTTTGTTTTTTCTACAAAACTGTCTTTAAATTACCAATTTTCTTGCCAAAATTCGAAATGTGATTTGCAAGCATAATATTATAACAAGTTTGTATATGCCAGTTTCATGTTTTCTTTGTTTGATTGGGCTGTTTACATTATTGTATAGACACCAAAGTTCCTAACTGTTCAGAAGTTTTTCAGTTACCGTGTTTAAGAATATTTGATAAATATTGTATTGTTTGGTTTTATGTTGTTATGATTCATCTTTACTTACAGTAAGTTGACTTCAAGTCTAGTTGTTGCCACCATCGGGAGTTGATGCATTGTGAGGAAACTGAATGTATCCATTTCTTAAAAAAAAAAATACATATATGAATGAAAATTCTGTAAATTTAGCACAAATTGTGCACTATACTGTTTTGGTTTTGTCCCTACAAATCAAAGATCGCAAACCATCTTAAAGAAGTAAAGTATGTATATTACGTGTGACTGAACAATAACAAAAGACATGAAGGGATAAGACAAATGCGTCATTGTGGGGTTCTATGGTGCTGCGTTCCCTGTATTGTGCCGAGAAATAGGGCAATGGGTATTTTCGTGTCGATACGGTATGCATGTGAGCTGTTTTAATAAGACGTAATTCAATAGAGACTTCCTTCTCACTGTCGTAAACAGACACCCATATTTCTGTTGTTGTTGCAAAAAAATTAAGCGCAGCAATTCAAAATGTTAACATACCAATGTGACGAAACGCGGTCTAATGTACGTGAACTTTGGCAAGGCGATAGCATATAGGCGGCTATTATATGAGGGGAGACAAGAGAAGCTGAGAGCATGTGAACTTTTTCTCGGTGCGGCAGAATTGACAACTTAACTATCGTTGAGTCGCGTAGTATTTTGATTTGGGATACTGTTACAAGAAGTCAAAGCAAAGAATCCACTAGCCTGTTTTGCTTCAGTCCTGCCGTATGACATTTCCATCTGGGGCTGGCTATTCTGTGTGTTTATAGACGGGCATGGTCTGTTTGGCCCACGGATTAGGCCGCGACGCGAAACAAGTTTTGGCGTTGGCTTATGGAAGTTAAACAGACGACGTTGCGGAGTCTGTCAGCGGACTTTGCGTGTGTTGTGGACGTGGGGAACGGGAACGCGCGCAACTTATGGGGGCGAACTAGTACCTCAGAGTCAATAAGCTAAATTTGAGGCTAATGACTTTAAGCCAAGTCTTAAACAAATTGATGGTATTGGATTACGATTATAGAAGTCGCAATGACAGCGGGACTAGAGCATTAGAGTCTCTGTTGAGAGGGAAAAAGAGGACTATGTTAAAAGATGGAATAAAGTCTGCCATCTGGACGTAGAATTCCAGGGTTAACGTGCATGACTGGGATATGAATGGATAATGTTGTAAATGGTACCAACTCTAGACCACTAGATCCGTTTATCTCCAAAGATCTGTAACCTGTGTACTTTGCAAATCGCTCCATGCACGTTAATATTTCGTGAGAGTGAAATCATAGTTTCCAATATCTTCCATATAGAATGAAACTGCACTTTTCGAACTTTTGCAGCTATTTCGCATTAAGTAAACGAATAAACAAAAACAAACCCTCCCCTCTGAAGCACATGTATGTCAAAAACAAGTCAAATGAACGGCACGCACTGCAAACTAATTTCATACACTTTGAGCAAGTAGTGTTTCATGGTAAAGTGTTCAACGACGAAGGCCCCTCGTTAGAATTTTTGCCGAAGACACTGTGGACCAGTAAGTTATGGAACAATCGGTTGTTCAGGAAATTAGGAGAAAGTATTATTGTATTGATGAGACACAATCTTTCAAGTTTAGGGGCTAAACAGTTAAACAAAGTCATGGAAACGGTGCTTAATGGCAAAGTTTTCAACGGCAGAGGCTACTGGGAAGAATTTTGCCGAACACACTGTGGACCAATCATTTATGGAGCAAAGGTTATTCAGAAAAGTAAGGGAAAGTATTCTTGTGTCGAAGATATCCAATCTCTCAATTTTAGTGGCCAAAAAGCCATGAAAACTGTGATAAATGACAAAGTATTCAACAGCAAAGGTTACTGGGAAGAATTTTACCGAAGACACTGTGCATGGAACAGTGATTTACAGAACAATTGTATCAAAGAGATCCAATCTCTCAATTTATGTGGGTCAACAAAGTCATGAAAATGGTGCTTAACGGCAAGTGTTCAACGGCAAAAGCTCCTCGGAAAGTTTTTGCCGAAGACACTGTGGACCAGTGATTTATAGAACAAAGGTCGTTCAAAAAGTATTCTTGTGTCGAAGAGAACCAATCTTTTGATGTTTGTGGCTAAACAATGTCAACGCAACGCAAAGCGGTTCGACGTTTTTATAGTTCAGTGACAAATGGAAGGGTATATGTGTGAGTTGGGGTCTCCCCTCCCCCCTACCCCGTCAAGACATGTTATCCCCCCCCCCGCCTCATTTTGTCCATGTAACTTGATAGGTGGCACATAATACGTAGAAGGAAAGGGGAGGGTTTCCTGCCACACCATCTCTGGAAGTGGCTTATATTTGCAAGATACTGATCGCGAAGAAAAAGCGAATTAAGTGACGAGGACACGCAAAACTCTTTTGACTTTTCACCTGTTATTTTTCATTTCCACAATCTAATCAGTTTATAAATGTACCACACTGTAACATTGCTTGGTTCCATCCCATCAAGAACTCTTGAGATGTTTCAAACAATATGCCTTTGACCTTTGACTGTTCAACACAACAATCTTAATCACTTTATCCATGTACAGCAATAAATGTACATTGCATAATTTTTATCAAAACTCCTTCAGGGGTTCTTCAGTAATGGTTAAATGTGATAGTTCAGGCCCTATAACTTTGGGCCTTAACCTATTAATTCCACGATAATCAATATATATCTTAATACCACGAGGCAATATGTTCATTACTTTACCTGTTAATGTCAATGAAAATTTGATTGGGAACAAGTTATGGTGGTAACAAGTTACGATAATTATTTTTTTTTCTTCTGAGAAACTAGCAACCTAACAAGTAACACTCTTATTGAACAAGAAATTTAGCTTCTACCAACCTTTATTTTCATACTGGTCAGCTTTTGTTCACTCCTACGGACTTTGTCAAGTAACGGAGGAAATAAACCTTTTGGCTTAAGAAAGTCCACAAGAATAAAGCTATAGCCATTATGAAACATAAAGGTTAGTAGAAGCTAAAATTATTGTTCTGAGATCACGTCATGATAAAAGTATTTTGTATCAACTCTCTTAATTATGATTGCGCTCAGTAAAACGAGTTTTAAAATGTGGTTTCATTTGTACTTTATGTATCAGAAAGAAGACTCATTCATGACATAATTATCACACACATATTGGGTGCGACATTTACCCACTCCTAGACAGATTTGTCCATTATTGCTACCAGCCATGATGTTCAATTTTGACACCTACGTGCTATTATAACACCAGGCGAATTACTCTTAATACAAAAAACATTACCTTATACACCAAGAGAAATTAACATCACATAATGGTATTAAAGGGACTTAATTGGCTAGATTTTAAAAGAGCCTAATTTAGAACACAACGATATCACAATTAATTATTCTGTTTGAGGTTTCGACTGTGAAAATTTCATGGTCAAACAATTTCTCTTTTTTGAACACTTATTACCACAAACTGACGTGATATTGAAATTCATTGTGGAGCTTTCTATGGGATCAATTTTTATTAGGTTCATATTTTAGATCAGTACTGGCAGATAAATGCCTGTTTCTCAAGTAAGCTGATTCAAGACAAATCCTTCCAGCGTGAATGCACACTCTGCTTAGTGTATAATAGGTATATGTTTGGTTCTTCTTGAGGCATTTTTTCACCTTTCCCAATCATCCCACTTCCCTTTAATATTGAACATCACCTAGTGTGTTAGATTTAAATGGGAATAAAACCCAGACTTTTTCCTGAATTCAGAGAATACATAACAATAAAAAGTGAAAGTAGTTAGAGTTTGAGCAAATTTGATTCAACGGTTCAAGAGTTATGATTGTTTAAAATCCATTTAATCCTTGTTATGGAGGATCGCTAAATTGGCAACTCTACCCATTCTTTTAGATAAAACTGTGGAAAACTTCCCATTAGATTTGTACACACATTTTCACGACTTTGCAGTTTTCTGAACTGTCAGTTGAGAAAGTAACTCAATTTTTTTTCAAAAAACATGTAGAATCATTTTTGCTGGAACATACTTGCACAACAAGCAAGAGCAAATCAGATATTTGATTAAAATATGAAAATGTGAAAAATTGTGTACAAAACCAACTGGGAATTCTCCACACTTTCATCTGAAAATCTGGTAGAGATGCCAATTCAAGAATCCTCCATAACAAGGATTTAATTAACTTTGAACGATCCTAACTGTTGAACCGTTCAACCAAATTTGTTCAAACTTTCACTAATTTCCTTCTTGTGTTTTTCTGTATTCTCTATAGGGCCTATACAATAAGGTACATGGGGTTTATTCCACTTTAATACTCTGGTTTTTCGGTTTAGGCCTTATCAACAAGACTTTATACTCCGTGTACTCTCCCACCATGAAGGCCAGAGAGAAAACCCCATAAAATACTGGCGTCCTGGATACCACACTTGAGCCTGGACACGTCGCACGGGGTGAGCATAAATTTCTGGATTTTTATGTGACATGTATAAAGAGTCTATAATCGGTCATAAAAACCATCAATAATCAACACTCAACCAGGCGATCAAAAGGACATAATAGGCCCACGTGCTGCGAAATATCGTTAAAGGCACATATAGTATACGCGTGTATCAAAAAAGTAAGACAACTTAGAAAAAAAATTATTAAAATAATTTTCGTGATTTTGAGATTATTTTTGATTGAATATTTTACCTTGGATCTTAGTATCTGTGACACTATTGGTTGAAAGTATTTCACGCAGGGAGTGAGCACAGGCGCCACCTTTGTCAATAGGGCAAAACAATGGCATTTGCGACAGAAATTGTGTTCTTTATAGTCAATGTTAATGTCTCACAGACCGGTGCTGCCAGAGCTCTAACTGATGTGCATAGGATTGAAATCCCAGCATGCTCAGAGGAGAGTTAATATGAATTTTATGATAAACAAAACAAACATGAAACACTAATTCAGAGTACCGCCCCCCCATAAAAAGAAGAGAATGTCATGTTTGGCAAGATGAACTGTGAATTTAAAAAAATATATGCATTTTCTTGCGTTTTCAGGGGTTGGGGTGGTAATTGGTATCTGATTGTTGCTATTTTGTCTTTCTGTCACAGAGAATTGATATAAGCTCTTCTCTGAACATGCTGAGGATCAGTGTAGCAAAAAGATGAAGTATGATTCAGATAAAACCACCCCCAGCCCTTCCAAACAATGAATGCCATTTGTCTTCAGTTCACACTGTTTCATCTTGCAAACATGAACATTTTCCTCCCTTTTTTAGGGGGGACTCTGAATCATTGCTGTCATTTTTTGTCCCTTTTGCAACAAAATTGATATACATATTCTCTGAACATGCATGAGGATTCAATCGCTTGTTCACATCAGGTGAGAGTTGTGGGGCAGCACCGGTCTGTGAGGCCCATTAAACATTGAACTATAAGAAACAAATTCTGTGCGCAAATGCGCATTATTTGCCTATTGGACAAAAGGCCTGTCTCAATAGTGTCAATCTAGATAGCTAAGGTCCAAGTCAAAATATTTATATCAAAAAATCAATCCTAGATCATGAAATATTTGCGTATAAATTTTTTTCTGAGTGTCTACTTTTTTTTGAATACACCTGTATAGTAGTAAAGTAGTAGTCGTAGTAGTCGTAGTCGTCGTAGTAGTAGTCGTCGTAGTAAGTAGTAGTAGTAGTCGTCGTAGTAGTAGTCAGTACGTAGTAGTCCGTAGTAGTAGTCGTCGTAGTGTACAGTAGTAGTCGTCGTAGTAGTAGTAAGTCGTAGTAGTCGTAGTAGAAGTGTTCGTCGTCGTAGTAGTAGTAGTACAGTGTAGTAGTAGTAGTAGTCGTAGTAGTCGTAGTAGAAGTAGTAGTAGTAGTAGTAGTAGAAGTAGTATATAGTAGTTGTTGTTGTAATACATGAGTAGAAGTTGTAGTGTAGACAGTAGTAGTAGTAGTAGTGTAGTAGTAGTAGTAGTAGTAGTAGTAGATTACTTACAATTGAATGATTTTATTTATGGTAAACAATTCTGTATTTTACCTACAGTTCTGTTGCAGAGGCCTATAATATAATTATTGATTCGTGTTATTATTATTATTATTATTATTATTGTATATTATTATTATTAATTTTATTATTATTGATTATTATTATTATTATTATTATTTGAATATTATATTATTATCATTATCATTATATTATTATTATATTATATTATGTATATTATTATCTATCGAATGCATCTCTCATCATCATCATCATGCATCATCATCATGTCATCACTCAGGCATCCAATCATGCATTATTATTATTATTATTATTAAATTATTGATGTATTGTTGTTGTTGTTGTTTATGCGTTATCTGTCATCATGCGATCATATAATAATTAATTTAAGGGGCTCTGCAACAGAAGCTGTAGTAAAACACAGAATTGGTTTACCTTAATATAATCATTGCGAAATGTGTATTTTTTTTTCAAATTATATTATAAACCTTCACATGAAGAGCATATCATATTGCAAAACACTTTAACTAAAACTGTCTATTTACTCCACGTTTCCCAATGAATACCGTGTATAGATACATTGACAAGTTCTACAAACATGCTGACATATCAAAAACTTGATTTAATTGCAGATATATCTATCAACTTGCTGGCATATATTCATTTGGACATTGGATATGATAAAGCAATATGAAAAAAAATGGACTGACAATCACCGCTGATAATTCGATGTGACAAAATAGTAACAATGATGAAATTAATCTCCATTTCTATTCGACGAGACCAAGATGGTCAAATAGAGCTATAAACTCCGTGAATGCGAGACAAGTCCCATAGAATCAGTCGAATTGCATGGTTAAACACGAACATAGCGAGTGCAATTTACCACGTCGTGTATGCGTGGAATTGTTAAAATAACAGTCACTGAATCTAAATTTGCCCCCACGAGCCGTTGGTTGTTGAATTATTATGAAAGCCTTAATGGGGAAATGGTTAAGTTATAATGAGTGTAGAATACAATTATTCATATTTATTCGATTCATTTTCCTTTCAATGGAGCACGTGTCTATAATTTCTTCATACATAGTCATAATCTAAACGCATGAGATACACAGTATATAAACATAAGATGGATTTAACTATCTTATCTCGACGATCTATCCACCAAAGATAGAATGCAACAACACTTATGCAAGGATGACTGAAGAACTTAAAATATCTGAATGACATATGGCGATGCCATGAAACGGCGAATACATGAAAATGGTTGATAAATGGAATTTGAATTAAATCTACCACGCCAATGAACACAGACAACACCGATCCATGGTCGGTTTTTCGCATGATGATAATTGTTAATGTATATGTATACATGTATAACTTTAAAAACCATTTTCCCATCTGTTATTCTATTGTTGACATAATATTTTCTATCAATTTATTTTAACAAGTGTGTTTTGTGTTTACTTCTGTCTCGGTGTGTGTTTTCCGATAATCAAAGATAAGTTTTCATAAATTTAGGACATTGTTCTAAGTTTGTCTCAGAGGTATCTCTGACGTACTTATAATAAAGCATGGGAGTAACAAACTTCAGGTTACTTTTTTCGCACAATCCATTGCACTTTTTTTCTAAAGGTCACCATATGTGATTGCTATTTACAGTAATACGTATGGAAAAATATATAAATATATAATATGGAAATATATAATAATATAATATAATATTTATATATGTATATGTGATAATATATTTATTTTATTACAAACAGATGAAACATTTAATATGACGTTTCATGGGCTTTTTGTCGTAATCCAATAATATTATACCGGTGAATGAAAGATAAATGAATCAATTTCGATTAATTTGGAACATTTAAACTTCTTGAACACGAAGTATGTTTTTACAGATTGTTTTAATGACTTTTTAGGATTATACACTCTGACAAGAACTTATTATAATCTTGAAATATTAACGTAGACTTTAGACGTTTTCTTCTCTTTATGCATTTGGCTAAATGGAATACGTTAAGCATTTTTAAACATTAAAGAAATAGTTATCTTTTGATACGCAATGATTTATTTGAATTAGAGTGTTATAAAATTAATAAATCAAAAATAAATTTAAAAAAATCATCAATAATTGTTGACTGCGCACTTGCTAAACGTGGTGGGGCAGTTGTTGTTGTTGTTTTAGGTAGATCGGGAATCTCATGATTACCCATTTGATATAGGGGGCCATTCTTTGAAAAGTGTAAACATAAATTGTCACAAACACACAGAGCACGGAAAAACTTATTTGACATCTCTGACCCTAAATAAGATAGATTTAACATATACGCATAATATTCACTATTGATCACTATGACCATATATAAGATATATATACATTTCAAAACAATGTACCGTGGCAAGGCCTTGGATATTACACTGAGAATACAGAGGTCAAAGATAATTCTGTCACGTGTGTGCATTTTGTTTCACTTTTCAATAGAATGCCCATAGGTTAATAACCTGATAATAGGACATACCACTAGGCCAGTATGGGGAAAGGTGTTTAAAAACGAAAGGTGTCTTCTAAATTTTGAACGAGTAAATACAAAATGAACTCAATGAACTAATTCTAAATTGCATTAATTGCATCAAACTAATAAAACTACAAAATTCATAATGTGACTGGAATATTAAATCGAAATTAATGAATTTATTTGTAAAAAAATATATTGATTATTAGTTAATATGTCTACCTTTGGTATTGTGTTATTATTTACGTTTATGTCATTCTCCTAATATCAGTGTGTACATGTTGTGCTAAAATCTGTTCGTAATTGCATTGTACCAGTTCGTATATATAATGTTTGAATATTAATCTCACCATGTATGGATATTATTGTTCTAACAATAATTAACACGAAAAAACATGTCGATAACATTGATGAAACCAACACATAATAGAGTATACGTTATACTTACATACACCCTTTCAAAGTAAAGATTGACGGTGTCAACTGCATATTTACTAATAACTTCATTTGAAGTTTATTATATCCCTTTGAAAATATGATGCATTTCTGTGTCCAGTTATGTCGTCATACAAACTTAACTTGAAAGCGATTTATAATATCGTTTTTATTTACAGGCATCTTAGCTTTCTATTATGGGGTTCACCGTAAGTTCACTTTTGTCTTTTTTTTTCTGGCGAATGTATACATTCGGAAATGAGGCCTCAATCAAATGCAGACAGAATAAAGACAACTTCAATTTTGACTTAAACAGGCATTTACCCACGGAGCACAATCTGTGACTGACAAAACACTAACCACGAAATTATCATGGCAGCTGATGTGCTACGTTTGTGTGTATACTCGGCACCTGGTTTAGACATTAAGATCAGCGAGCAGCTATCGGATGGCCCGCCGGAGATCACGGCCCGGAGTAACCATCGCCACTCGCATCATCGCTTTACGCGCTGGAGTGTGACAATCTACGGGGGAAAGTAAAGGGGTGAAATGCATGAATCGCGCGCGCCATTTTGCAATCCGTGCGTTCTGTTCGGAGATCCGCAAGGCAGAATAAGCTGCCTAATTTTAGTAACAATCGTAGGAGTAGAGAGAGAGATTGGTAAAGAGTACTTAACGGTAGGTGAATCACCTGGGAATTCACCGCCCGTCAAAATTGTCTTTTTTGCTCTCTCTCTCTTTTATTAATAGGCAATGATAACACACAGACCACATCTGGCTGGGGGAAAAAGCCAATAACTCACACTGTCTTCGTTCTCGTGGTGGCGTATCGAATGTAATATTAACCAGGCGTTTCACACCGTCAATGCTTCGCTGGGCGGGCGCCAATAGTCTCCACAGTTAAGGGACCTATAAGTTTCTGTGGACGTCATCCTATTTGCGCCCATGTCAAACCATTTTCACAAGAAATCATCGATTCGGCTCGCCAGGTGCCAAATATTTGATTTACGGTGAAAATGTCACGCGTATATAACCACGCAAACAAATATATATTTCATCGCACGCTATATTGGTCATACGTCTCTTTACCATAACCAATATGTCCATCTTTACGAAATAGTGGTCGATTTTTGGTGATTTCTCCCTTTAGAGATGAAGATGTTTTTTACTGTTTTATATTAGTAATATCCCATAGTGAAAATGTACCATTAACACGCCACGATGACATATTTCATTCGCAGTCTATTAGTTAAAATGTAAAGAACTGTCAGCTGTTGACCAATGATAATGTACATTGTCATTTGCAATATAGCCACGATAATCAATCATTAACATTCTTTTCAAACTCAAAGGTAGTTTTAACAGAAAATAAAATCTGAAAGAAGTCGTATGATTTGAACGATCTTTAATACATTACAATTGTTTGTTATTAAAAAGAAACAAAAAAATATGCGTGTTCCGGTTCAAAGCACAAATTAGATACGTAGTTTACTACTGTAGAGTAAATATAAATTAGTTCTTCAATTATCGAGATACATGTTTTATACAATATTATTCTGAATGTTTATTCCAAGTTTGACATTCTTGTGCGTGTTTCATTTTTGATTATTTTCTGCATTTATTACTACTCCATATTCATAACATAATGTGAATTACAATTACAAAGACACATAAAATTATTTGACAAGAACAGCACAAAATTGATCATATTCTATAGTGTAACCAAATAAAATCATTGTTTATAAGAAAGTCTACAATTTAACATTCGTAGTAGTAAATGGGAAATGTATAACGACAATTTGAAGTTCATTATTACAAATTCATTTTGACGCGTAAACAAATTTTAAAGTATAATATAGTTAATACAGAGTGTTTATAAAAAAAAACCGGAACCCAACTTCCACCGGGTATATATAATCTTATAAACATAAATATGTTTATTGCAATACGTCATCGCAAAGATGATTTATTATTCTTTAATTTAATATCATTTTTGTAATAATTAAGCCCTGAATTCTTGAATTACAAACATTTTAAATTCACAAAAATCATAGATAGAGATAGATATATAGATAGATTGATAGATAGATAGATAGATAGATAGATAGATAGAAAGATAGATAGATAGATAGATAGATAGATAGATTGATTGATTGATAGATAGATAGATAGATAGATAAATGGATGGATGGATAGATAGATATAGATACATACATACAAACATGCATACATAGATGCATAGATACAGACAGACACATACATAGGCAGAAAGATAGATAGATAAGATAGATAGAAAGATAGATAGATGGATAGATAGATAGATAAATAGATAGATAGATAGATAGATAAATAGATAGATAGATAGATAGATAGATAGATAGAGTGTTAGATATATACACAGATCATGTAGATAGGTAGGCAAATAAATAGGACAGATATATAGATATGTTAAAGATATATAGATACATACATATTATAAATAAAAGAACGATAGGTGGATGGCTGGATGTATGGATAGATTGATTAACTAAAAGACAGAAGGACAGAAGGACATCTGTTAAGGCCATAATAGTCATGTCTAAAATTACTATGTAATATACTTCAGAATAGTTTCGTCATATCACATCATGATGAAATGGCATAAACTCTTTTCAAAGTATAGACGTAATGTGAAAGGTTGTGATACACACTCTGGTCGGCCCTGGGTGTAAGCTATTCAGCCGTCAAAGGTTATGAACGAGGCAACTGCACTTTCCCCCAAGACCAGCTTGATTTTCTTTTCATATGCAATTTCCTTTCAGTGTGTACTC
>JZLH01S0031701.1:41106-55381 GCA_001188425.1 Eucidaris tribuloides
AAAGCGCGCCGAAAAATTGACAATTCGTATGTTAATCATATTTTTACGCTGTTTAAATGGTTTTACAGTGTTTCCAATCGCTTTTCAAAGCATATATTGTGCATTGCTATTATGAAATTTTCAAATTAGTAATTATTGCGAAAGGGGGGGGGAAGTCGATATGTTTCCCCCCCCCCCCAATATTTCATGGGGGGGGCGATCCCCCGCCCCCTCTGGATCGACGCCTCTGTTCCCTACCTCAATTAAGTTTATGCTGACTTTTCCCCATTTCCAACAAAGAACACTTCTGTTCATTCAAAATTTCATGTTGAAAGGTAGCGTTATCTTCTTTCTAAAGCGATGAATTAAAATGACGCCTTAATATGATTTGATGGTCCGGTTAATATACCGTGTATATCCAATATGTAAAGTGTGTCGTATTCTGTTCCAATTTACTATCTGCATGTAATTCATGTCTTATTTCTTTGTATTTTCTTTTCTAATGCGCTTCGAAAATTATTTTTATGAAGCGCTCTTTAAAATATCATCATTATCTCACCCCCCCCCCAAAAAAAAAATGCAAAAACACCCGTGAACGACTTCGCAGAAGCATTCGTTTGGATCAAAAATGCTTTGTACTTCATTTAGTACTTCTTTGTGTTAAAAAGCCATAATCTCTAACTCCTTGCAAGTAAAAGCTAATATACATACACCAGCAATCACTGAAAACTAAATATAATATTCAGAGGAATTACTAGGAGAATGGTGTATACTTACGTTGGATGGTACGATCACGGCGTGTGGAATCAGCGTTTTGTCGAACTTCAGTTATTCTGCCTCGGAAGTGCAATCCAGCAATCACTGTGAATGTCAAACAGATGTCCGACGATCAGTGCAATATAATTCTAAAATATACCCTTTGTCTAAATCTGCATGCACGTCCGACGATCAGTGCAATATAATTCTTATTAACCGACGTCCAATCTGAAATGCGAGGTAATATACTCTCTTTCTAAATTTGTTCTCAAAGATGGCTCCATGCACTTCCATCTGAACTGTCGTTGTCGTGGAGACTGGCGCCACTCCCTAATGCCTGCGCTATAATGTAAACTCATTCCAATATCAAAGTTTTTTTTGTAGTGCATGTTAGACTGGTGCCATTTCTGAAAAAGAGCCCGTTTTAAGGCTCCTAGCGGCATTTTGGGGTAAAAGCTGGGAACCAGACTTGTTAACATAATTCAAGTACGCTGAATTCAATAAACCCGGTGCCCAAGCGAAATTCTGGGTTTTTGACCATCTAATTTGCATAAACAAAATGGCCGCCACATTTCCACTTTTGGACATGTCGGAACAAATTTTTGTAGTCACTTTGTAACAAGCAACGGAAATAAAGAAAAAAAGTTAATATATATAATATCAACATCAAAAAATAATTATAAGCCATTTCTGAAACATTTAGAGGACCAAAGTATTCATTAATATGCAAATTACGTGACGTCATTGAAGAAAAATGAATTTCCTACATAAATATAAGTTTTTGACATAAAATAAGACTCTTATATACATTAATCGATGTTGTGAGGATGGAATAAATATAAAGCAATATATTTCAGAAAAAAAAATTGGCGTAATCACTATAAAAATGTGTGATTTAGGCCGTTTGCATGTAATTTGCATAAATAGAATAACCACCACTATATCATACTTGGACGTTTCCTGAACCGTGTTTTACTGCAATTACTCTGTAATAAGATAAGCACAAATGAATCAACAAGTGTCTGCAACCATGTGTTAAGGTTAGATTATGAAATTTAGAAATTCTAATGTAAAATAAATAACACTTATGAATATGCAAATTAGTGACAGTATATCTTTCTAATGTCTTTGTAAGCTAGATAAGGAAATAATAGCGCCGCATGTAGTTCACTTTTCTCACTTGTCCACGGTGATTGCTAAGATCAATGTGAAAGAAGAAATGGAATAATAATTCTGGCGCACGAAAGTAATAAAGGTGCAAATAAAGCGTGAATAGTGAGTAGCCCAATTATTAGGCAAAGGGGATGTAGCGGTTCCGATTGCAACGGGGACTAGCTGACCAACTGCCCACACAAAGAGCGTATGCTTACATTTACTTATGATGATAAAATAAATGTTCTTTAAAAAATCTCGTTTAAAAGTGTTAATTAAAAGTGGTCATGTGTAATTTTTTGGTGATAACATCAAATAATCGGTATTCTTTTGTTTAATATAACTCTTTGATTATGATAATTGCCATAAAATCAGTTTCCAACATGCTACATAAATAATCAAACCACGTGATTTGGTGTATCCAAGCAACGATCTAGAAAGTATTTGTTGATTTTTTACGTAGTAGACTGGCGCCATTTCTGAAAAAGATCCCGTTTTGAGGCTATATAGCGGCATTTGGGGGTAAAGGCTGGGAACTGGACTTTTTAACATAATTCGAGTACGCTGAATTCAATAAACTCGGTTCCAAAACGAAATTTGGGAGTTTTGACTATCTAATTTGCATAAACAAAATGGCTGCCAAATTGCCACTATTTGACTTGTCAGAAACAATTTTTATAGTCACTTTGTAACAAACAACGGAAATAATTGAATAAAAGTCAATATGTGTAATTCCAATATCAAAGAATAGAAATATGACATTTCTGAGATATTTAGCGGACCAAAGTATTCATGAATATGCAAATTACCTGACGTCACGATGAAAAATGAATTTCCCACATATATTATGTAAGTTTTTGACATCAAATAAGACTCTAAAATATATTTATTGATGTTGTGAGGGTAGAATAAATACAAAGCAAATACATTTAAAAAATAATTTGGCGTAAACACTGTAAAATGTGTGTTTTAGACCATTTGCATGTAATTTGCATAAACAGAATAAACACCGCAATGCCATACTTGGACCTTCCTTGAACCATTCTTTTTACTATATAGTTACTCTGTAATAACACAAATGAATTAACAACTATATTTTAAGGTAAGATTATGAGATTTAGATATTGTAATGTAAAACGTAATAAACAACACTTCTGAATATGCAAACTTGTGACAGTTATTAAGAATCTCTTAGCCCAAAGTCTTTGTAAGCTAGGCAAGGAAATGTAGTTCCCTTTTCCAAATTACCCCGGTGATTAGCGGTTCTGATTGCAACGTGGAGTAGCGGACCAGCTGCCCACATACAGTACGTGTGCTTACTTACAATAAAATATCCTTCCTGCTCAAAAGTATTGCAACATACACTATAACGCATGCATTTTGAGTTGAAGGAGTCTTTCAATAATAATGTCCTAGTAAACTTTATTATTGAGAAAAATTATTTGAAAAAAAAATTAATGAATATTCTTTCTCCTATCTTCTCCAAGGCGGAGAGATTATCAAATGCAGGCGCACCTACGGCAGAGGGCCGGAACTTCTACTTTCGCCTTTCTATAAGAGTGATGGGGTGTTGATTCACATTAGCATAGTAATTTGGTTTCATATTTCCCGTGAAACAGTTTGTATGGTTTGGAAAGACTTCCAACAAACAAACAAAATGCCAATGTTCCTCTGAAGCGGTCTTAGAAAGAAGACCACATCCGGGAAAGAAGAAAGCGCCTCCTATCTTCATAAGACAGTGGTAAGGGGGATACGCCCCAAATTTTAGACAAGACCTCTTCAAGTTATGATTTATTATTCTTTCTCAGTTCTAAAGGCGGTTTACTATTGCAAACATCCTAGACTTTGCTGTCATATGACTTTTCAGTACATTGGATATAATGATGTGGAGAGAACGCCACCATCTTTTATAAGTAGCCTTATACTCCTTTTCACTGTCCTGTGAAGATTAGGAGGCGCTTTCTTCTTCACGGGGTGTGGTCTTCTTTAACAGACCGCTCCAGAGGAACTTGACATTTTTGTCCGTTGGAAGTTTTTTTTAACCATCAAAATGGTTTCATGGATAATATGAAACCGAATCACGATGCTAATGGGAATCAACATCCCACCCCTACAGGGAGGCGAAAAAATGATAAATTTTATGTTCCAGCCCCTCTATTGTGGGTGCGCCTGCATTTGATAATCTCTTCGCATTGGAGAAGAAATGAAAAAAAAAAATTCATTTATTTCTTTTCAAATAATTTGTTATTTTCCAATAATAAACTTCATTAGGGCTTCAATATAGAAAGACCCCTTCAACTCAAAATGCATGAGTACAGGGAGGTTAAATGCTCTGAAAAAAAATCCCGTGTAAAAGAAGGTTTACTTAAGAGTGCTCGTGTACAATGTTTTTGGTGATATCATTCAAATGATCGGTCTTCGTGATTTTTATGTAACTCTGTGACAATTAGTCTAGCGTCGACACTTGTGTTCAAGCTTTTAGCTGCATTTTGCTGGGAACCAGACTTTTTAAACATAATTCGAGGGTGCTGAATCCGATTAACTTGGTTCTCAAGTAAAATATTGATTTGTACATCTAATTTGCATAACAATGTAAAAATGGTAACTGCTAAAATTTCAGCTTTTGGACCCTTACACTGGTTATTTTCTCTGTAATTTTGTAGCCTTACCTGCAAACATGACCACTCTGACACATAAAGATTTAGTTTGTGAATCAAAGAATCAGACAAGCATAATTTCAAAAGTTAAAAGTGGTACGCAAATGTGTAAATATATAAATTATATGCAAATTAGGGCATTTATTGCATAAAATCACATGTATTTTATTTATCAGGTAAAACTGAAAAAGTACATGCGTTTACCTGTCTTCTGAGAGTCTGGTCTGATATGAAAAGAGATTTTTTTTTAAGTAGAATTCTTTCACAAATCTATCAATCATTTACGAAAACAACTTGATTGCAAGTACTTTGTGTATAATAGTCAAGCAAAATACCAATCAATTCATTTCTATACAGACTATTAAGAAAACATTTTGGAAGTGATATGTGTAAAAGAAAAGTAATTTAGAGTGTGCAAATTAGATTTATTGTTATTAAAGATAAATAATTTATGTTCCATTTAAATCTATAGGTACCGTACCAGTATGGTCAAGGATAACCTGAGTTTTGACGGTAACACGGAATAATAATATTTCTCTCATAAATTGTGGTACACAATTCTCATAAATGATACTTATTTACAGTATTTCCATAAACTGAACACATGCATAATGAAGCACTTTAACAGTTTGTTACATATATCTATAACTTCAACGATGAAAACATGATAACCAACCAAGTTTCAATTCGAATGTTTTTTAGATCAGGTGGAGGAATTATACCACTTCCCCTTTATTTTTACATAATTCAAATGAATGATATTCGACAACCTATTTTACATAATTTGCACAAACCAAAGGGATGTATATCCAAGCTAGCCTCTTTTTAGCCGTTTTCTGATTTCCAGAAGAAAGTATATTGTGGCAAGCAAAAAATACGGTGTCCTCATTTTATCAATTAGAAAATGAAGTTGATGTCCATGTGTTAATTAATATTCATAAGTATGCAAATTAGTGGATATCTCCTATCACAGATAAGTCATCTGGCACTTATCAATGTTAAATGGTCAGCTGAAGTAACAAGGACATTTCTGAAAAAATACTGTCCATATTATTTGCATATTACCAAGTTTTTGTGAATGCTACTTATGTGGTTAGCTGACGTAGCAAATACATCCCCCCCCCAAAAAAAAAAAACTGTCCCTCTTTTTGGCATACTACCAAGTTTTGGGTAAATTCTACCTATTTATTTTAGTTTCCATCGTTTACGTTGACAAAATTGTTACTTAGCGTACATTTTGACTATATGTTTTGTGTGTATTATTTTAATATTTGATACATGTTTATATCTATTTCATAATTCATTACGATTTGTATTATTTCATCATTGTTATGTGTTAATTGTAATGTCTGCAGGGCCCCTTAGCAGACTAGTTCTTTATGACCTGAACGGCTGTCCTGCATATGGTAATCCGAAATAAACAAATAAATTATGTAATTAATCAATTAATTTATAAATGAAAAATAAATTAATATCTTATAAAAAAAAATTGGACTAGCAACTTTCTGTTATGTCCCTTTATCGATGCAATCAATTAAATAGATGCCTTTGCTCATAATTTTTACTTAGGTGAGAAAACAAGGTGCAAATATTTTTGATGGTCTTATTTCACAAATTATAAGTATATGCGGTGCCAATAAAAAAAAACACCATTGCAGAAAAATAATACGTTTAATAAATGTTAGTATGCTCAGAGAGGAATATTGTGTAACGTTCCGGACATCAAAGTTAAGTCAATAATCTATTATGTCATACAAGATAGTTTACAAATAGGGCTTCTGAATTAAATGCCTGTAAACTTAAAATTAATTTCTAGGCCCATTGCATGGGTGTTAAAGTTTTTTGTGTTGAGTTCATTAGCTTAAACTTAAGTTTGAAACGCGATTATAATATCACAAATCTAGATCCTCTTCGGTCTGATAAAGTTCAGGATGTCTTAAGATGTGTAGACAGTTTTCTTTGTATTTAGGCCTATGCTATGTTAAGGAAAAGTTTAATAGTTTTCAAGCCTCACTACAGAAAATTATTACTAACCAACTTGTTTGTGTGTTTTGCTTGCTTTTCTCCAAAATTATTGGTGCAAAATTTAGGACATTTTTCGGATGGGTTACAGAATTAGAAAAAGACCGAAAGAGACTGAGATCACAACACTGAATTAGATAATAAAAATACCGTTGACTAGAATAGATGTAAATCCAATATGAAATTAATTCTTCGATTGGTATAAAAAAATTAAATGATGACAAAGTGTATGAAGCTTTTTCCTATGTTGTCAAAAATACTTATTTTTGAAACATATTTCCCGACCATAATAAATATAGTATAGAAATAATTGTCAATTCCTAATTATTTATATTCGATATAAATATTCGTCACTATGTTGATTTAAAAAATGCCTTTTTCACATAACTATCAAAACGTTTACCATGATACTTCGGCGTCATGCATGTTTTCTTGGTAAATTCGAGACAGATTACTTCATTGCTTGTCTGTACTCTGTTATAGAGGATTTCCACTGAATTGCATATGTTTGAGTACCATACATACATACACATCAGCTCTGTTTTCTGATTGTGATAACTTAGATACCTTATAATGTTTGTTTGCGACATTACACGATATTCTAGAAAAGTATTCAGACAGGACAGCATTTGCTTATTATGTTTGCATGTGTTTGGTTTATGCAAATCATAAAAATTAGGTTGCCGAAATATCATTTGTAGGACCTACGTAAAAGTTATGTCAGAACTGCCCTAACTCCTTCATTTGATCCTCGTAATGTGCTCAATTTGGATATCGTGTTTCTATGGTTATATGTGGAAATATTTGTGACAAATTGTTAAAATGACTGAGTATGCCTGCGGTTGGTTTATGAAAATTATGTAAAATTAAATGGTCAAAATAGATGGTAAAAAGACAGAAATTGTTTGTCTTCTATAGCAAATTTGCATATTTAAAATTGACTTTTTACAGTTATTACTTCCAGGATATTTCAATGATAGTCTGTTAACTTCAAAATGTAGATGTAGAAATACTAACATGCAGTAAGTTAATGCCTGAAAGGTCTAGCATAAAACATTAAGTTTCTGTCAGGTTTCGAAAAAGGTTTCCAGTTCCCCGACCAATCAGGTAATACAAGCAGAATCAAAATCCGCAAAGAAATAAAGGAAAAGAATCCTCCTTTTTGCAATTTCTCCTTGTTTTAATAAACCTGCAAAAATTAGCATACTTGATTTCAAATTTGACCGTAAAAGATCCCCATAAAGCCCTATCAGATAAAACAAAGAGAATCAAATTCCTCAAGAAAATAAAGGAGAAGTGGCTTTTTAGTGACTTTATAATTACCATAATTATTTGAGTTTAAAATTCTGTTTAAAACTCTGGAAGGCCTTACCAAGCCTCATTAGATTTATCAGATAAAAGAAACGGAATCAAAGTCCGCCAAGAAATAAAGAAAAATAGCGTTTTCCATTTATTTTTAATAAAATGTGCATAAATTAACATAATTAAAAAATTTCGCAATTGCATGTAGAAGTTCGTAAGCTCATCAGAAGTTCATTAGTCTTAGCAATCAGAATCAAAATTTATGAAGAAATAACAGATCACTAGCAATTTTTATAAACACCCACACATACACACACACACACACACACACACACACACACACACACACACACACACACACACACACACACACGCACGCACACACACACACACACACACACACACACACACTCACGTGGACATACAAACACAAACACATACACTCGCACACACGCACGTGAGTACAAAGCCCGTTTCAAAGTTTCTTAGTGAACTTCATTCGATAGGGACATTGGTATACTTGACGATACACTGTGGCCGAGAAAAAAGGGACACTACATTTACAAAAATGGTGATATTTCCCTTTATCAGTCAAGAAAATTTACTATTTTCCCCTTTCATCTGATAGCATGTTCTTTGCTGAGCAATGCAACACTGAGCTCCTCAATTTTTATTCAGTAATTTTCATTTTGGAAGCATTTTTGCAAAGGAGTGCATTTCAGCTTTTCTAGCTGAAGCGGTAATGAGGCGTCCGGATGGCGTCCCATAGAAATTGCACGTAAACTGGCGCGCAAATACTAAATTTACATTGGTTCACAAAACCGTCCTTAAAATGAAAAGTACCCAAACAAAATAAATGATCTTACTCACGAAAATGTAGTCTATCAGATGAACTAAATAAAGATGAGCAATTAATTGTGAATTAACCTATAACTGTTCCGTTATTTGAAGTCAAATTGTTTAAATGAGTGGCAAACTTTCAAATTGGCACTCATTGTATTTATGTAAATTAGGTAGTCAAATTCCAAATTATTAGCACTTTTTGCCAGATTTTTTTCTACAAAAATAATTTTCCACATTATCTCACTCCTAACACACATTCAAATTTTCAAGTTAACCTGATTGATTACACATATGATTAATGCAATTAACTTTCTATAATAAATGTGGCAATTTGCATATAATTTGCATATTAATACATATGTTTACCAAATATTACCTCAAAAACGTCTTCATCATATTTTCTAGTCAGCAAACTAAATGTCTATAAGTCATTTGGGTAAATCCGGGTACATAAATATAGAGGAAACGGACGAGTAAGGGTCCAAAAATAGAAAATTTGGTGATTACATTGTTATGCAAATTAGATGGCTAAAAACTCAAAATTTCGCTTGGGAACCGGCTTTATCAGATTCAGCACCCTCGAATTATGTTAAAAAGTGTGGTTCCCAACTTTTACCCCAAAATGCTCCTAGACGTCATATTTTCGGGAAATGGAACCAGTCTATGTCGTGTACGTGTGACGAACACGTGGCAATATTATCCAATGAAATGAAAAAGCATGACGATCAATGAAGTTACATCGAGTTTCTCTCATGATATCAACAGGACAAATTTGGCAAATTTGGTCAAAAAGTTTCTACATAAAAACAGAAGTTCCCACCTACAACCCTGCCAGACATGACGTCATTGATATTTTCATGCATTCCTTTAAGGCCCTGTCACACCTTTCCGGGCAAGCTACGCTGACTCTTTGCGTGCAGGGTGAGATACCAGCTAGGTAATGTCAGGTACAGGCCAGTCGGGGGGGGGGGGGGGGGCTCCTGGTAACAAATCATATTTAGTTATATTGAATAATATTTAACACGTTTGGGGAATCTACCCAGCCCTGTTTAAAAAAAAGGTAAACCAACAGGAATGGAAGGCGGTTTAACTTGACCCGTTATTCATCGTTATGGCTGAATTTTGTCACAATTTCAATTCCAAGCAAGACAATTGTTTTTTTTTATTGACACTAGTTTGATTCAGACTAATCTAGCAGTAGTTCTTCGTGGAGCGTTTGTGCTTTTTGGGACACTTTCATTATTGCTAATCTTTACATCTTGTTTGGCTATGTGGCATGCGAAGGGTTAAAGGTGAACATTACTGATTTGGGGTTGTCACTTATTGTTTTTTGTTTATTTGATTGATGAATATGATCCATTGGTAATCTAGGAAGATTTGAACAATAACGAGAATAAACGGTTATCTGTAACAAGAGGAATTACGAGTTATTATTAGGTGAATGGTGAATACTTACGTTGGATAGTACGATCACGGGGTGTGGAATCAGCGTTTTGTCGAACTTCAGTTATTCTGCCTCGGAAGTGTCGTCCAGCAGTCACTGTAAATATCACAACAGCTGTCCGACGATTAGTGCGATTTGATTATGAAATATACTCTTTGTCTAAATCTGCATGCACGTGCGATGATCAGTGCAACGTTATTCTGAAATATACTCTTTGTCTAAATTTGTTCTCAAAGATGGCTGCATTAACGTTCGACGATCAGTGCAGTATAATTCTTATCACAACAGATGTCCGACAATCAGTGGAATAAAATTCTGAAATGCGAATTAATATACTCTTTTTTAAAGTTGTCAAAGATAGCTGCATGCACGTCCAACTGTTCTGTAAGTGTCGCGGACACTGGCGCCACACCCTAATGTCTGCGCTACATATAAACTAATTCCAATATCAAAGTTTTTCGTCGTGCATGTCGTGTACGTGTGACATGGTTTTGACGACACCAGATGAACACGTGGCAATATCATCCAATCACATGAAAGATCGTGACGACCAATCAAGTTGTTACATGAAATTTCTCTCATGATATCAACAGGAGAAATTTGGTAGTAAAGTTTTCAGACATTAAGATGGAAACAAGTTCCCGCCTTCTACCCTGGACAATGGGCCGTATGCATAAAAAGTAGGAATTGCTTGTAAGGAATTGCTTCAAGCACCAGTTGTCAAGCAAAATCAAGCTCATGCCACAGGTGAAAGAAATTGCTTAAAAACGTATGCATAAAAAGAACCTTTTCCTTGTTCTGACAAGAATTTGCTCGGGTTTTTTTCAAGCTCCTCAATACCAGCTTGAGCGTTTTTGCTTAATTATGACATCCGGGTTTAAAACATGTCCATGCTCGTATTTAGACCAAACCAAAGCTGCACAAAAGGAGGATAAATCAAGAAATACTACTTCTAGTACATCAAGAAAAAATTGGGAGAAAATATTTCAGGATGGGGGTTAAAGATTTTACTCAATCCTGGAGGTACGTTCCGTCTTTCAAAATGTATCTATGTACGTTGACCGCGAGTTGTGAAGATGGGAGGCTTCTTCCCATACGTATTCGACTCGTGCGGATCTGGCCTTTGTTGTTGTTCGCACCGCCGTGACGTTGCTATTGTATGGTTGTGGAGACCTTGTAGGAATTGCTCACGAATGGCAAGAAAACGGTTTGAACACAGGCAAAATGTTATGCATACGAAAAAAAGCAATTGCTTGAAATCCATCTTTGGCTTGTAGGATATTAGCAAGTGTTTTTATGTATACGGTCTATTACTTTCATGGGAGCACAAAGGCGGGTTTCGTATAATGTATTAGAATATTACGCGTGAGAGGAGAAGCATTTACTGTCATGGGAGTTATGAAATAAAACTTCACTAATGTATATAAATTTATGGATGTTTCTTATGTGACCATCGAGGAACGATTCTACTGATTATTTCTAAAGTGTATGATGGTTGGAATTAATTTGCATATTCTTGTTTTTGTCATACCGACAAACCTGCAAACCTCGGGCAAACTATCAGGTTGTCAAGAAAAACCTTTTTTAAAAAAAAATTGCAGGCAAGCAAGAATCTGTGCTTGCAAGCAATTCCTAATTTTTATACATATGGATTCAAGCAAAAGGCTAGAAAAAACAATTACTATTTTTTATGCATACGGCCCAATATCTTGCTCGGGGCACAACAATAGGCTCCGAGTCATGTTCGCAGGGTAACGTTTTTGGTTGCTAGCTGCCAAATCCAGAAAACAGTCTTATTTAATGCATTTTGGAACATTTCTTAAAACAAACATCTTTTTAAATTGTCTTTTCTCACTGATGCACCACTTATTTTCACAAATGTGGTATCATATGAAAGAAGATAAAATCGGTTTTTCAATGATATCTTCAGTGTCAAAGATATTCTGAATTCATTCAAGCATGACAGTGTGAATTTCAAATTTTCTCGTGAAAATGATTTCATGACTGTTACCCTTCTTATTATATTTGCTCAGCCATGCCTGAATGGAAATCTTTGTGATTGGTATCAAATTAAAGAAGAGAAAACATCTTTCCAACCATGTACGATTTTCTTTTGATATTTGTTATTAAGGCCTCAGTCACATTTGACTGTGGACACCGTACGATAGCTTTAGCTACGATATATCGTACGACTTTAGGGGCATTGCAGATGGCAACGGTCTAACACGTTTGTGTTCACATTATCTACAAGCATCGTGTGATTTATTGTACGGGCCCTTGAGTTTGAGCAGGTGCAGAGGCTCTACGGAGATCGTACAGCTATCGTACAGAGATCATGCGATATCCGTGTAGTTGCCCTGCAGTCTCCTCGGCCTCTTCACAGATATCTTGCGATATCGTACAGAGATTGTACGATATCGTGCAGAGATCGTATGATATCGTGCAGGGGTTGCACAGAAATTGTACATTGGAGTAGCCATTGTGTCGAGTCAGCAAGTACCCGTGTTTACTCATAGTCTAACTCACATTTCTGCACGTGTTTGGAAGGTAAGTCCAATAGCCATGCCATATCCTAAACACGGAAAGGTTAAAAAATCCCAACAAGACAAAGGACCAAGGACCACCTGAGAGTCACATTGAGGACGACGATGGCGAGGCCGACCCGGACAATAAAGATATCCTTACGATTTAACGGGTATAGCACGATCCGTTTCAGGGAACCTTGGGATAGGTGTACGAGCATCACACGATGACCCCATGAGGTTGCAACCTCCATACATTTTGTTTGCCCCTGCTCAAATAGCCATGGTCACATTTGGCCTACGATGACTTTACGGGGCCCGTAAACTCATCGTATCTTCCATTTCGTACAATCTCCGTACGGTGACAAGCTTTGGCTGTACGATTTCCGTACGATTTCATGGACTCCCTAAGGGCACCGTAGCCTCTACGATTTTGTTTAGCGTGAAGGTTTGACAAATTTTTAAAATCGTAAGCCCGTAGCCCGTAAACTTATCGTAGATGGCATCGTACGATCGACGCAGGACATCGCACCGAGGCTTTGTGCTGATCGTGCAGTCATTGTACGATATCTGCTATTGTAGTCGGTACTTGAACACTAAAAATAATACAATGGCTCTACACATTCTTTGTGAACCCCCTGCAGGATATCGTGCGATTTCCTTACGATATCGTACAATCTCTGTACAAAATCAAACAATCTGTGAAGAGGCCAAGGAGACTACAGGGCTATGGCGCGATCTCTGTACGATAGCTGTACGATCTTCGTACAGCCTCAGCACCGGCCCGAACTCAAAAGGCCTGTACAAGAAATCGCACGATGCTCGTACATACGTCGTAGCGCGTCGCCGTCTGCGATGACCGCAAAATCGTACGATAAATCGTAAATAAAGTTATCGTACCGTGTACGCAGTCAACTGTGACCCGATGCTTTTTCCGATACCGTACGATGAATGAACAATCAGCGCACAGCCTCGGTGCGATGTCTCTGCGTCGATCGTACAATATCATCTACGATAAGTCTACGGGCTACGGGCTTACGATTTTCAAAAATTTGTCAAATTTCACACTACACAAAAATCGTAGAGGCTACGATTCCCGTGGGGAGCCCGTGAAATCGTGCGAAATCGTACATTCACCGTAGGGAGATCGTACAAAATGGAAGATACGATAAGTTTACGGGCTCCGTAAGGTCATCTTAGACCAAATGTGACCTAGGCTTAAGATATAAAACTATCTTCACCAATCTCGGTTTCCTTTTTTCTGCGACACATACATGTAGTGCTTTAAAAAGGTGAACATTTATGCGTACTCAAGGTCTAAAAATGAAGCCCTGAAAAAAAATGTATTTCAAACTGTGTATTTACTGCTTTAAAAAAGTGAAAGTCGTAAGTTGACCGGATTCACCTGCCCATTTCCATCCATAGATCTACTATGTATAGATCTAGGCCTGTATACTGCGGTGGAAATTGTTCAATCATGCATATCTTGTCAATGACAGCATAACTTTCCAAACATTTGTATTTTAGTGTATTTGTCTATTGATTACTATGTAGCTAAGATATCACAGTTTAAGATTTTTTTTTTTCAAATTGAAGTT
>JZLH01S0031703.1:9637-20522 GCA_001188425.1 Eucidaris tribuloides
CCGGTCTCAGTTTATATTTGCTCCAATCAGCAGTGTTGTATCCCAGACCACAGGTTCCGAGACCAAGGCCGCCCCAAAACACAACCTTTCCATAGGGTTTGTACAGGTGACCCGGACCAAGACTGGGACCGAGGCCACCAGAATTTGGCCTCGTGGTCGGCCTTGGATGCAACACTGCCAATCAGTCCAAAAAAAATTGTGAATAACTATGAAAGAGAGGGAGAGAGAGAAAAAAATCATTGTTGCATTCTAATTTTTTGTGAATCACTGTATAAAAGGAATCATTATTGCTCTGTCTTCAGTTTTTACTGTATAATCAAACTCCTGATACTAGTAGTTTTGCATGTGAGAAGAATATACATGTATGAACACATATCTTTGTAATATTTTTATAAAAGAAAATAATTTAAAGAAATATTGCAATTAGTTTTTCCCTTGTCTAGGAAGAATCAGTATGGTTATCATACATATAAATTTATCAAAATAGTTTGAGTGAATATATTCCAATTTGTATTTTTTTTTCTGTTCAGGAAAAATCCAAACAAAAGACACAGTACCAGCTACGATTTAGCCTGTTTGACATCACATACAAGCAGTTCTTTGGGAGGACGATTGTAGGCCCTAAGAAGCAATGCAAGCAGACGACATCACGTGCACCACGACTCCAGTACAATGTGGTAAGATCGCATTCCCTTTTTCTCATATTATCCTCCCTTTTTCTGTCAAGATTGCTTCTCATTTTCTTTTTTTTTTTACACTCACAAATTAATGCAATGGTATGTCCCATTAAGGAAGGGTTTCTCCTGTTTTATTGGTCCCTTTTCCTACCCAAACATCCTTATTCTTAGCCACGTTTTATTAAATTTTTCCTTCTCATCCACCTTTATTGTGATTGTCATTATCATCGTCATCTTCTTCATCTTCTTTTTCTTTCTTTTTCTTTTCCTTTTCCATCGTCATCATCATCATCATCATCATCATCATCATCATCATCATTATCATCATCATCATCATCATCATCATCATCATCATCATATCATCATCTTTTCTTTTCTTTGTCTTCTTCTTCCTTTCTTTGTTTCTTTGTCTTTCCTCTTCCCTGTTCTTCCTAATGTTCTTTTTCTTATTTTCTTTTTTATCATCCTTTTCTCTGGTTTTGTTACTACACGTACCTCCATCACCACCACCACCACCACCACCACCACCACCACCACCCCCACCCCTACCACCACTGTATTACTACTATGATGATGGTTTAATCTTTGGAAGAACAAAAATATTTTGATCACAGCCACCTAGTACAAAAATTTTCTTATGCCAACCGATATTTTGTTAAGATATAACTTTGTCACCTTAGTGTATACATTTTGTATTGCTGCAAATATAAGATGATTTTCCATCTTTTTTTTCTTCCCTCATTTTAATAATAGTTAGATTTTACCAATAACTGTGTTGATTTCTGTTTTAGTTACAAGGGAGAAACAGGGTGGGGTACAAACTTCACAAACGTTCGCCGCTTTATGATAGGGATAATAAACAATTACGTTTCTATGGATATGCCAGGTAATCAAAACATGGGTCGTATTTATACGTGTACATGTGTAAAATATGTTGTCATGGCAACACAATTGACATTACACACACCGCCGCTTGATTACAATATGTCGAGGTTGAGCAGATAAACGTCAGCGGTGGTACAGAAATCAAATTGATTGAAAGGAATGCTCTTCTGGGGAATTAAGTATGCTCTAGTTGTTTCAGGGGTGAGGTTCTGCAGATGAGAGAAGGTATTTAATTGTTATATCAACAATCAATATCAACTGGTTGATGACATTGGGCGAGATATTTTTAGCTGGGATATATGACAAATGTGTATAGCAAAATTGTTCCATTTTTCAATGGGTTAACAATCAGAAAGATCAGTTATCAGAAGAAAAAAATTCTTGTCATTTGAATTGAATATAAGATTTTGTGTGGATGTGCAATTTGGCAATTTGTTTAAGGATGTGTTTTTGTGTTGGTTACCGTAACTATGTGTGTATTTCTTTTGAAGAATGAAGTATGTGGGAGTTCATAAAGTCAAGCTCTAATTGTATTTGATCAGTTTATGGCCTTTGGGCAGAAGCAGCCTTTATAAATATGTCATAAAACTGCAGATTAGAAAGGTAGTTCTAAATTGGGGTTGCTATTTGTTTGATATCCTGTTGTATTTTCATTAACATTACAGGGTCATATATGTTTCACATTCACATCTATACCTTGTGTGTGTTGTGTGATTTGTACATTTTGTGAGTGTTTTGTGTGTGTATGACTGTATGTGTACGCACTCACCAGTAAAGACCAGCAGCATGGCCCAGGGGTGGGGGAGGGGTGGGGGGGATGGGGGTTAGGAGCTGACCCCTTATCCATGTAATACTGTTCTGAAAGAAGATTTTGTTGGATCATTTTGAATTTTTAAGGTATGGAATCAGGGATATTTAGAATTATGATAACTACATGCATGTTAAAGGCCAACTGTCAAGGGTCAACTCAAGCACACAGAGGATATCAACTAGTCCTGGAATACAGGCACATATTTGTAATAACCCTTTAGCACCTGAACCACCCGAAACCGCCCCTCTTATTACCCCCTGAACCGCCTGAAACCACCCTTCCGTAAAATGCGCATTAGTATCTATACACCCGTAGTTCACTGAACCGCCAGAAACCGCCCGTCTGTAAAATGTGCTCTAGTATACATTGTATGCCCGTCTTTTGTGCACCGTTCAGGGCAATATTGCTGTACCTTCCAGGGAACCATAAGCCATTTTCTACAGAGTCTTCAATGGCTAAAGGGTTAACGAACATGGACTGTTGCAGTGCCATAGTGTACAGATTGTGGGAGGAAAACAAATGTTATATATTTTCCACACTGTCATGGCTGTTTCCATTGCATTATGGGTGTAATTAGTGCACCCTTTTTATGATTTTAGTCAAAAGAGGGCATTTTCATCCTGTCATGACAGTGGTCCTTAAATATCTGTGATAAAATATTTCAAAAGGTTTTACATGGACAGGGGTATCAGGATCTGACTTAACATGTGACATTCCTTCCTTGATCTTGTATGATGACTCTGCAGTACATATTTGGTTTCACACAGACTATGTTTGGACAACTCCCCTGCAACGATTCCCACCTGACAACTCCTAATTGGAGGATCTCTATTGGAGGACAGCTCCCCCGAAGGAGGTCTTTCCCCCGGGTACAAGTCCCCTACCTAAGTGATAGCTTCTCTAGGAGACAACTCCCCCGGAGGACAACTCCCCCAAAGACAACTCACCCAGAGGACTACTCCTTTAAAGGACTACTCCCTGAGGACGTACAACTCCCCTGGAGGACTAATCCCCGAAGGACAACTCACATTTTTTGAACATGAGACATTTTTAAACTCCTGTGGAAACTGTCATCTGGTGGGGTTGTCCGTAGGGGAGTTGTCTGGTTTGGGGGGGGGGGATAATTGTTCCTGTGAATGAGTTGTCCTTCAGGGGAGTTGTCACCTGGGCATATTCAGTGTGGGAGTGGTCCTGCGGAGTAGTCCTAGAACTTACACAGAGAACTCCCTGTTTGCATCCTCTTGCAGCCGGTCTACTTCCACACCTCATTGGCCGATCCCAACATCATTCTCGTCGTTGAAATCGTCGGCATAGTAACAGATCAAAAAGGCTGTCAGCGCCAGGTATGCTGTGGCTGGGGGATTCTGCGACTGTTCCAACAAGGTAAATATCAATTGTTGCCATATTTTGTATTTTGTTCTTGTTGTTTCCTTTACATCTATTTCATTTTACTTTAGTATGATCATTGATTTTGAAGGCAAAACTTAGCAAAGTTTCAAGATTGAAAAAAATGGTGAGCAACATAATCCTTCATGCTACATGTACATGTATGTTTGTCTCTCTTAAGGTACAAAAATGAAGTCCTGAAAAATTATGTTTCATAATTAGCATTCAGTGCTTTTAAAAACTGAAATTCACTAAGCAACCTTTCTAGTTTTCCCCATAGATTGCTGTGTCATAGACTTTTTCTCCACAGGAGATTAAGTCATACATGTATGCTGATATTCATTGTTGTATATTTTGCTAGGCAAGGCATAAATTTTGTCTAAATTTTTGTGTTCTAGGGTGTTTATTTGTCCATTTAAACACTATCATGTACAGTAGGTCAGATATTAAAGTATGACAATTTTTAAATGGTTCTTCCACAATGTTAGGTAGTGTCTTTAAATGCCGTGTATAGTTTTGGAAAATTATGAAAATGATTTTTTTTTTTCCGTTGCTGACCTGCCTATTTTTTCCAGACTGTTCCTATTTTTGGGGGCAAAAGAAAAGTACTCCTTTCCTATTCATTGGATTGTATCCCTACTTTTGCAAATTTGTGTGTATATAGTAATGCATAGAATATTTCAGAATGTCACTCAAGCTTTCAAATTTTCATTTAATTAATATGCCAACTTCATCATTGTTGTAATTCTATCTATGTAGATGACATCCCAGACACGTCCCACAGTACACCTGCCCCAGTGCGGAGGGCCGATGTATACCATGGCACCCCGAGGGCGTTACTGTACCTGGACGATGACATTGAAGGTTAGTATTTTGTTTGTTTACATTTTAACTTTAGATTTGCAGAACAACACAATTCTAATTGCTGTTTAAATTATTTCTGTTTTGTTTAATTGACATTGTGGTAAAACTACATCAAAATTCACATTTTATTTGACCGTTTTCACCCGGCAGGCGGCAGCCCAAACATGATTGCAAAATGTGATTGCAATTTGGTGATCATTCTTATTATGGTATTTTTATCCGTGTGAAATCAACTATAATTGTGATCAAACACAAAATTCAAATCGTGATTGGCTTGACCTCTAAACCACTGCTTGGGAGGCAAAGCATATATGACCTTCCATTAACTTCCATTAAAATACCGTGTGCTTGTGGACATATGTACAAGTGTGTCGCAGCTGTGCGATACATCCCTTGCGTGGGTGATTAACAGTGTATCCAGAGACTTAGCCATGCCTCTTTACTAGATTTTTGAACATTGAAGAACTTTAAAATTGAAGATTTCATGAAAAATATTCCCCCCTCATAAAATTATAAATAAAACAATAAAATAAACACAGTGTGGAAAAACAGACTTTTTTTAAAACGAAGAAAATAGGCTGTAGAGCTTCTAGATATGTGACAGTCCTGAATCTTGTATGATCCATTGTTTCTCATGAATCAATAATTATTGCAACCTTGTGCAATAGGAGGCGTTATTAGAATGGATAAGAAGAATGTAAAATATTGAGATTCATTTGCGTTGGAGAAATAGGTTACTATAGTAACTCAGACTTTCCCACAGTGGATGTGTAACGTTTAAAGCCCATTATAAACTTTTTGTCTGGAATTCCTTCACTTCTAACCCAAGCCAGTGTCTGTACATAAAAAAAAATCATTGAATTAATTGTATACCCCCATTTCATATTATTTTGTCTTGTAGGAAATGAAAACATCACGTTCGTGTCTGACTGTCAGCTGTGCTTCACTATCCGAACCCACCGCTACATGGAGAAAATCATCCATCTCCTGCCTGAAAATTGCCTGGCCTTTGGAAGCGATGTTATACCGGGTGTTACTGTCGTTGATCCACGATCAGGTTTGTTGACCTTCAGTTGTAGTTTAGTTTAGTTTAATAAAGTTGAAATTAGTTCAGTTGAGTTTAGTTTTGCTTACTTTAGTTTAGCTTAGTGTAGTGTAGTCTAGTTAATTATTGTAGGTTAGTTAAAGGGAGAAGGAGCCAGCAACTAACAGGCATAAGTTGAGAAAAAATTTGAGTTCTTGCCAACCAATCAGATCGCACGTGTACTGGTCTGGGGCTGACCATGCGTGACCGATGTATGCCACCCGACGTGTGTTAGTCACGCCGTGGTAATGTATGCACAATAAGCTCCTCCCCCTATAGCTGTTTCTGCAAGTTTTATCCCTGGATAAAACTTACAAAAACGTAAAATAAATACAAATTAACTAATCTATAGGGCCTTGCTGAGGGTGAGTGTCACACAGTACCCATTATTTATGCTGTCTTTATCACTATGTACCATAATTCTCACATAACTTATGCCTGCTAGTTACTGGCTCCTTCTCCCTTTAAGTTTAATTTAGTGTAGTTTAATTTCATTAAGTGTTGGTTTAGTTTAGTGTTGCTTAGTTTAGATTAGTTTATTAGTAGAGAAGATCATTCATCGGTTACCAGAGGATTACCTGACTATTGAAAGTGACATCATACCAGGTGTCACCTTTGTTTATCCAAGATTAGGTGTGTTGACCTTCAGTTGTAGTTTAGTTAGTTTACCTTTGCTTACTTTAGTTTACTTTAGAAAGTTAAGTTTAGTTTGAATAAGTTTAGTGGGAGAAGATCATCCACCTGTTTCCCGAGAATTTCCTGGCCATGGGAAGTGACATCATAGCGGGTGTCCCTATTGTTTATCAGATATCAGGTTTGTTGATCTTCAGTTGTAGATTTCTTTAGTTCAGTATAGTTTAGTTAAGTTGAAATTAGTTTAGTGTAGTTGAATTTAGTTTTACAATTAGTTTAGATTAGTGTAGTTTAGTTTAGTTTAGTTTAGTGTTGGTAAGTGTAGTTTAGTTTACTAAACACATACAAATCTGTAAGCATGGCAAACTTTGGCATGTGAGAAATTGCTGTTTAAGTTGTGAAATACTTTTGTTTAGCTGATACAGAGCTGTTCTCTTAAAGGCATGAGTTTTTTTTATTGTTTTTCGTGAACTACAGGTGGGGACAGTTTGCGTAAACCAAAGCCGTTGAAGAAGGTATCAGTGGTCTTGGAAAAGGTGCAAGTCACAATGCTACCCAACGTGGAGAAATTTGAAGAGGAGCTTTGCAGACTCATCAATGCTGATAGGCTATTGAGGGTAAGTATAAACTTGTCTGCGTAAAGCATTACTTGACGTGTAATTGAATGTGCCCTGTATTAACTCTTTGGGAATCTTAGTGTAGGCAATGGGTCATATGATGTATATAGAGGAGGATATTATCCTGGTGAGGTAGTTTTTATGGATTTTGTGCTCAATAGAGAAGTACATATTCAAGGTGTACTGTCTAATCAGAATGGAATAACCCCCTCTTATGACCTAAAAAATGAAATTAAAAGTAATAAACTGAGTATATTTCAAAACAGTGCTCAACATTATCCCATTTAGTCTCAGAGGGGAATAACGGGCGCGCGATGTGGCAAGCAGAAAAAAAAATCGTGTTTCCATAGATCATTTTAAAATGGATGATTAAATGTATTTCAACCTAACTTGGTAAGAATCATTCAAAGGCAAGGGGTTGCAAAGTTATTTGAATGGTAATGGTAGGTGCACCCCAGGGATTTGCGTCAAGCTCAGGTGAGCCCTAGGCCCCATGTATTTCCTACCCTGTCTGCCTGAAAGGTCGAGCTTTAAAACATTTGCTGTTGTTGTCATCATCTGTGTGTCCAGGACGAGGCTCAACCTGACAACAACGCCGTCCAGGTGGCTGAGAGGAGACTACAGGTGGGGGTCCACAACGGCTGGGGGTATGTGGAGACCCCCCACATCATGATGCTAGATGCCGACACGTTGAGTCGTGGAGGGGCCAGGGGGAGCAAGAGGAAGGGGAAGATGGGATCGGTGTCCGGGTCAAGGTATGTTAAGAATGTTGGACATTTTCTGGGTCAAGGTATGCCAAGAATGTTTGTGATTTTGTGGGTAAAGACATTGTATACCAAGAATAAAGGTCATTTTCTAGGTCAAGGTATGCCAAGAATGTTGGTCATTTTCTGGGTAAAGGTATGTCAAGAATGTTGGTCATGTTGTAGATCAAGGTATGCCGAGAATGTTGGTCATTTTGTGGGCCAATATATGCCAAGAATGTTGGTCAGTTTTGGCGTCAAGGTACTGCATTCAACTTTTGAAACTGATTCCCCTTTTGAACAGACCAAAATTGCAGCAGGTGTTCTCAGGTGCACCTGGTGACACTCGGTGAAACTCTCTGTTTGAAAGGACAAAATGAACTCCCATGACCTCCCGGCTGACACTCTGTGACAGTCTGTTTGAAATGTTGTCGGGGTGAAACACGAATAGAAATCACGATTGAAATGTCAAAGGTCGAGGTAGCAGTTTCTGTCTTACCCCACTTCCTGCAACTGTTCTGTGATGACGTGTATCAGCCTGGACTCATGGGACCAATTAGGATCAAGTATTTTAGCGTTGGGTTTGGGCATTATCGATTTTGTATGAAAGGACGTTGAAAAAAATATCCACCAGGAAACTTATTGTTGGTTACTCCTGAAAGTCTCTTTAAAAGGAGCATGAAATGCAACCCCAAGCTTAATAAACAAAACTAAACTTTACCATTTCTCTTTGTATTTGGATTTGCAGAGAGAGCCTCCAAGGAACATCTGTCCTTCATGTGAAAAACAAAATCAGTCTGGAGGAACTTGTGAAAGACCCTCTTCTGTCCATTGTCTTCATGCTGGAGTATATCATCACTGTACCAGTGTCATCCAGTGATAAAAAGGTTTGACAACCATCTTGAATGAATATATGAGTGAATGAATGAATGAATATAGAAAATGATAAATAAATAAATAAATGAATAAATAAATGAATAAATGAATTAAGTAAATGAAAAAAAGTAAATACATAAATAATAAATAAATAAATAAATAAATAAATAAATAAATAAAAAGATAAATAAGAAATTACAGATAAATGTATTAACAAATGAATAAGTAAATAATAAATGTATAACTAAATATGTCAGTAAAGAAGTAAGGAGTAAGTAAATGAGTACGTGAACGAGTGAGTGAGTGAGTGAGTCTGCCAGTCAGTGAGTAAATAAGTAAGTACATACGTAAGAATGGTATGACAGTCACTTTGGTACCGTACTGTTTGTTGTTGCTAACTGCAATAGTTCAGATGAATGTCACAGAACACAAAGAATGCAATGATAAGCTAATTTGTCAATCTGTCAATTGTTACAACTAAAACATTTAGAATGCATTTTGTGTAATGAGGTATCAAATTTCAAGTAGACAAATGTGCAAGAGACACAATAAATATCAAAGAAAATGTTTTCCAAGACCAGGAAAAACCTACAAAATGTGAATTTGAAAACAATCAAAATAAACACAACAAAAAAAGTAACTACCCCCTTTTCAACATACCATAACTTTTTAACAAAACAAGTTTGTGCAAAATGATGTGGTAAGAGTGTTCCTACACTCATTGACTAACTTCTGTGTGAAAATGTGATTGGTCCGTTGGGTCATGCATGAATGAGCATGCATTAAAGGTGAAAATGCCATTTTTCAAAAGTCACACGAGTCATCTCTTATACCAAAATAATGGAAATCAATGACCTTTTTTCCTTATTTATAAAGTGTGCTCACTCAACCATGTCATGGTTACCCCTCTTATTGTCGTACAACACGTAAAGATACATTTTGCTGAAAAAATTCGGATTTAAAATTTTTGCAGTAACTTAATGGATTTACAATTTCAAAATCGAGAAAGGGTGGAAATTTTTTGAATTGCGGCTTCACCGAAGCGTGAATATGCAAAAAGTGCAAAACACGTGGTGAGAGGATGCAAACGATAGATGATTAACATAATAGCGATTTCATTCACCAGCAGAAACAGAATTGTCAAAATCCTGCATCAAAACCCCCCCAAATATGACCTTTGTGAGCTTTTGAAAAGTGACTTTTGCCTTTAATTGTGCGCACTCATGCATGACTTGACGATCAACACATTTTCTCACAGAATTTAGTCATTAGTGCAGAACATCCTTGCCAAATATTGTGCCACACCGTTCTTTTTAAAGTCATAGTATTTGAAAAAGGGGTAGTTACTTTTTTTGTTGTTTTTCTATTACTCGCAGCTTTAGAAAATAACACTAAAACCCATTTACTTGACTTGGTCTTAACCAGCTGTCTGCTAGTATCAGTCGGGCACAGACTAGAACCGTGGCCCTCCGCTGGGCAGCGTGGAACCCATCGTTCTCGGACCCCGTGTCAGAGGTCACTGTCATGCTGCAAGGGGGCGCTGTCCTGAATCCGGACACGGTCCTTCTCTTCCGACAGCCCAATACAGAGAGCAAGCAGTCGTCAAAGGCAGGAAAGATCCAGTTCGTCTTCAAAATTAAGGTTACATTTATTTTGTTGTTTGTTTCAAATATTTGATACAGGTCATTTTTTTTGGGGGGGGGGGAGAGGAGGGGTGGGGGTGTTATCACAAAGGTTAAGCAGTCAAAGGTGTGAAAGATCCAGTTTGTCTTCAAAATTAAGGTTACATTTATGTTGTTGTTTATTTAAAATATTTGATACTGGTCAATTTTTTTTGTGTGGGGTTTTATCACAAAGGGTAAGCGGTCAAAGGCTGGACAGATCCAGTTTGTCTTTAAGATTAATGTTAGTTTTATTTAGTTTTTAAAATGTTTTATACCCGCCATTGATGGGGAGTATATTTATCATTTTCTTAAAAATTTATTGTTTACTTATTTTTTCCTTATTTTTAGATAAGTCTGGCCACTTGGGTAGAGCACTGGGATTACATCTTCATAATAGACTATCAACAACAAAGTTATAGATGTAGCTAGAACATGCACATTTGTATTTTTGTCTCGCCTGAACGAAGTTCGGCAGAGACCTAGTAATCACTTTTCCTGTTAGTCTGTTGGTCTGTTACGAAAATGTTAAAGTTTTTGTTCAACTTGCTCTCATTTCTTTATTTCTGCATCAGTTGTGTTCACACTTGGTACAAATGATCCTTGGGTAATACCATGTGTGTGTTGATGAGGATGATGAGGTCAAAG
>JZLH01S0031703.1:24014-49392 GCA_001188425.1 Eucidaris tribuloides
ATGGATAGCGAAAAAAGTATTGTTATACACACATGCACATGCATGTATACATGTGCATGTGCACACAAGTATGCACACACACATGCAGACTTTCAGTGCGTTTGTGCACACACACACGCGCCATCATTTCATTGTAAATAATTTTTCATAAAAACTGAAATTATGCACTTAGAAATAATTCCCCGTAATGATTTTCTGATTATTTCTTAAATTAATTACTTAAAAAAAGGGTGGTTGTCTATTTCATATCTTCATCACTACTATGTGCTTATCTAAAAATTCTATCCTCATGTCCATGTGCAGGACTCTAGAGGGCGCTATCCATCCATGCAATCCCTGACCAGCGGTACCGAGGCATCTGTCATGACCGAGCTGCACCCGCAGGTATCTGGGAGACCTCCGGTTCCAAAGGCAACCCCACGTTCACCGAGGTACTTGCACCGTTGTGCTATGAAAACAAATGCACCAAGATATTTGATAATAGACCTCTAGTGATGTACCAAAATCATATATTTTTTTTCTAGGATCAAATTCCTTGTTCCTCTAGTACTTTTAAAGTGGAAATTTTCGCGCTTGCAGAGTTTTTTTGTGACATTTTGCGTGTTTTTAATTTTATGGAGAACCGAAATACAGAGCAAGCAACCACAAGCTGCATAACGCTGCACCTGCAACTAGCCATGCATGTACACACTATACAAATATGAAAGACTCTGAAAGAGTACAAATATCAAATGGTTAGCTTTGCAAAAATAAAAAAAATATTTGTGTGTTTCTATTTTCGCGCTATCATCGGCGAGTGCGAAATGCGCAAAAATTTCCACACCGCGCAATATTCCACGTTTACAGTATGCTGTAAATGTCCAACTTTATTGAATACTGTTGTCTTCAAGTAGTGACCTGCTTCCAATCCTGTTTGCAATTATTCTTCCGTGGAATTTGATATTCCTTTCTAACATTTTCTGAAACTCTTTTGTTCCAAGTCCAAGAAATACCCTGAAACAGTGTACTTGATTGTAGAGTTAGTTGTATCCCAAAGTAAGGATTTTACCAATCCTGCTTTTTGCCTTTAATATAGAAAAGATTACTGTACAGTTGCCAAAAATATAAACAATTAAAGGACATTGACATGATTGGGAGAAATAAAAAATTCTTCTAGAACCAAACTGGATGAAAGATATACCAAAGATACACCAGCTGGAGTGTATCTCCTGGCTGGAAGGATTTATCTTGAATTTGTTTTAGGAGAATCAAGCATGAACATACCAAAACTTTATTCCTCTCGAGCCCCAAGAGAAATTACTCCCACACAAAGCTACACAACAAATTTATCTGTCACAAAGCATACTGATGGAAGTTTTTTTTTAAAAACATGAGTCAAATTTTGATTACAAAATTTTCACGGCAGAATCCTTGTATAGTTTACTTCATTCTTAAATAGTTGAGAGCTACCCCTAATCATGTCATTTATGTTTAACTTTGAAATGCAACTTTGATTTCAGACTGCCGCTGGGTGCCAGCCACGCTAACATGCCACCGAACGCCCTCCAGCAACACTTCACAGCCCCCGACCACGGCCCTCCGCAGCACTTCGCATCGCCTCAGATGTACGGTATGGGTCCCAGCAGCACGCAGCCCTTCCTTGGGATGCAAGGCAGCCCTATGTACAGCCCCGGCATGTCCCAGGGGTACCCAGCCATACAGGCCCAGCCCCAGATGGCCAGGCAGCCTTATGAGATCACTCACATGGAGGTAAGGCTATTGTAGTAGTATTAGTATAGTACCACTTCTATTACTACTACCACTACTACGAGTGGCGGATCGCCTTTAAAATTCTGACATTAACTTTCGAATGTCTTCACAATTCGGCGCCCTCATATCTGATGAGCCTGATTCCTCGTTATGAGTCCGAGAGACTAGGACTGCATCTGACAAGGATGTCACATTGCTGGCGACACCAAGAAACACAACATGCGCGGGTGACAAATCATTTGCTGCGGCGGCACCTAGTATGTGGAATCAGCTCCCCCGAAGTATTAGGGAATCTCCTTCTCTTTCTGTATTTCAACGATCCCTGAAAACATATCTGTTTGATAATTAACGTATTCATGCTGTGTTTATTTGTAATTTCCATTTTTGTTTGTTTACTTATTTGATTAGTTAATTGTTGTATTTAATTGTTTGTTTACTTATTTAATTAGTTAATTGTTGTATTTAATTGTAAAGCACTGTGATACATGTTTAATCATAGTAAGAGCACTATATACATGTAAATGCTAGTATTGTATTATACTGTGTTGTACTACTACTACTACAATTACTACTACTCCTATTACTACTACAACTGCTACTACTCTACTGCTACCACTACTATTACTACTGCTACTACTACTACTGGTTTAACTACTACTACTACTACTACTACTACAGTACTACGACTACTATTACCACTATTACTACTACTACTACTACTACTACTACTACTACTACTACTACTACTACTACTACTACTACTACTACTACTACTACTATTACTAACTATTACTACAGTACTACTACTACTGCCATGATAATAATTATAATCATATGATAATCTGCTACTACTGATCTACTGATCCAGATTTTTAAATCCTGTTTTGTCCCTGTTAGGGGGGTGGCCAGATATACTTTACTCTTATAGCAATTGCCCTTACCTCCCCCCTTACCCCACCCAACCTGGTATACTCCCCAGCCCAACCCCTCCACACCCTTCCTGGTCACCCTTCTCCCCCCAGACCACCCAACTGAAACCCAAACACCATTCTCAAAACATAATCAACATCCACCGCTTTCTCCCAAACCCAACATTCGCATCAAATCCTTAGCCCCCCTCTCCCGTCCACCAGCCCCACACCACACACCGCCCCCACCTCCGCTTAACACTGCCAACCCCATGCAACTCCCACAAACCGTTCCCTCATATCCAAAAGAAACTACTTCTGACATTCCCCAAACCCCACCCATCCAAATTCTGCCCCCGCTGCCACAGCGGTCCCACACCCCAGTCCACTCCCATCCTGCCCCCAAGCGAGAAAACTCCCCCTCTTGCCCCCCCCCCCATGGAATTGTATAACTACCATCAGGTAAAAATCAGAGAATTTTGTGTCCATGAAATGCTGGGACCCAGTCTGGTATTTTTAATCTGAGTAAGTGTTTACAATTAAATGCTGTTTACAATTAAATGCTATTAATACAGATATAGATACTTCATTTGCTTGAAATACCGCTCGTTCATTAGACTCATTGTGGCTTGTGACCCAAGTTTTGTTAACCTTCTCTTTTCTCTAGTCACCAAGAGGACTCAATGAAGCCCCAGATGAGATTCCGTTCACCCCTGTGCACGCTCCCATCATCACGACGGGGCCCGGGCAAAAGACGTAAGAAAATTCTTCAATAATCTTTTCATCATGCATATAGTTGCACAGATAAGAACAATAAGTCTTTAGTTTGTTGTTTTGTAGAATTAATAATGATAATTAGATTGTTTGTTTTGTCCTACTGCTACTATTGGAGTCAATTTCCAAGCATGCAAAGGAAAGATTACTGTAGTGTGTGGTCACTCCGGTTCAGAAATATGTGTGGACAGTTATGGTGGATCCAGGTGCAGTGCATTGCATCTAGTTATTTCTACCAATAGGAGAGCTGTAGTTGCATTGATTTTTGGTTTGGCTATTGTCCCCAACATATTTCCAAACCAGTTTGACATCATCACTCCTGCTTCCTATTGGGAACATTCTTATGTAACAAGAGGTTTGCTTTTGTTTGGGGGGGGGGGTGGATGACTGGATTGGGCTGGATAACCACTGGATCCCTCTTTCTCCAAAGGTATATTGGGTGACTGCAATTAATATTACAAATCAAGGAAGATCAAAATGATGGCAAATATGAAAAACAAAGTACATATTCAAGAAACATGAACTTACCTTGGATGGACAGATGATTACACTTTACCTGCATATTCAAAATATGATACACAGTGTGCTATTTTACACATACTGAGAAAAAAATCAAGAATGTTACTCTGATCGAAATCACTGATAAGATCTACTTTCCTATTTTGTCCAGTGGGGCCAGCTTGAGCCGAGCTGCGTATGCCCGACTGTACCAGGCAGGCTTCACCGAGATCCGGGACAGGAGAGGAGAAGCCCCTGAGGTTGTCGACCCCAATGACTACATCACGTTCAACGCCCAGACGGAATATGCCGACACATTGCAGTGCAACGAGATCATCATTCAGTTCCTTGCAATATCAAGGTATCTTTTTGGCTGAGGGGTTGGGGTGAGGGGAAGGGGGAGGGAGGAGTGGTGTCATATCTTGCCCAAATTATAAAGCTTTGGACAGAAGACACTAATACTTCAGAATACATATTTGAAAGGCATCATATAACGTTGTCTACAGTATGAAAAATCCAAGTTGCACGATTCCCCATGCGACCAGTGTCTCTAATAAGGTCTAAAAAGAAGCCCTGAAAAGTGGCAGCTCAAAACGATCATTATGCTTTTAAAAAGTGAAAATCATTGAGCTACCATTCTGGTTCCACCCCCTCCCCCCATAGGCTACTGTGTTGCAGAATTTTCATCAGCTGACAATAATTCATATGTCGATTTTTATCTGTACATATTTTACAACGGGCAGCATGATGTCAGAAGTTTTGTGTTTATGGGTGTTTATATGTCCATACAAACACTGTCAGAAATGTCAGATAGCAAAGTTTGACTATTTTATAAATTGGGCTTCCACATTGGTATATAGTGTCTTTAAAGATGAATTATGACTTTGTACCTTCTGTGAATAAAATGTTAAAAACTTTCCAAGAGGTAGTCATGTGTATGTTGCATCTTCCCTTCACCCACCCCATCCCCTTCCCCAGACTCCTTTCCCCCACAACACCCATTTCTGCATGTACACCTATGAATATCATTGCAAATGTTCAAAGTATTTTGTAAATAAGCAACATTTATTTTTGTCCTTTTGGAATGTTAAATCCACAATTTGAAAAGCATGCTGTATCTCTTCCCTATTGTTTCTGTGATGTGAAATTGTTTTAAAATCTTGGGAGACAAATATAGAAATATTGATAAGCTTGAAAGATCCTTTTGGTGTATCACATCATCAATGGAACAGCCCTTGACCACAATAAGTCTCTGATACATCAGTACCAACCAGCATGAACCCTATGATCATCTGACTCCAGTCTTTTACATTTTCTGCTTTCTTAGAAATCCGGGGGTGGGGGGTGGGGATCGACCTGCTGATGCTGGATATGCGTTCTGGAATTCAGTTCCACAGGAGCTGAAGAACCCAAACTCTTTTGGGCATAAAGCTTTCAAATAAAAACAAATCCCCAAAACTAAATTTGGGCTTTAAAAAAAATCTAAAAAAAAAACAGACTTGCTCAATATATAAAGTCTATACATAAGTTATTTTGACTTTTTTACTTTAGTTTCTTTGTCTTATGTACTGAATACATAACGTACTGATAGTTATTTTGTTGTAATTTAGTAATTACCGTCTTGGTCATGCAGCGTTATTGTTTTACATGTAATCTAGAGTTAGTTGTTTTTAGTATATTTGTATTGTAGTGTTTGTAAAGGCATTTCCCGCTACAGGCCTTGAGCTTTTAGGGAAATACGCCTCCTTCCATTTCATTATCTATAGTAGTAGTAGTAGTAATCCAGGTTTTAAATCCGGTTTAGTCCCCGAACTACGGGGGTGGCCGGATTCACCTCGCACTCACAGAAATCACCCTCACCCCCTCCCTCCACTGTACTCTATTCGGCACATATTGTATTAATCTGTTCATGTTTATGACTTGCAGAAAGGAAATAAATGTTATTTTGAATCTTGAATCTTTTGAATTTTATCTGTTTTTACCCCCTTCTCAGGATACTTTCGTTTGATGTCATTCAGAAGGAAATGCCAAAGACCGTCTTCTTCACATTCCAGTTTTACCGATACCCACCAATCACGACGGAAAGGTAAAATCATTTCTCCTACAAATCATCAAAGACAGAAAATGAGAAAATGAATGAAATCAGCTCAAATTGTTCACAATGTGAAGATAAGTAAAAATAAACACCTGTCATAGAACCTTTGGGTAGAATACGTAATTTTGTTGAAAATCTGGACGGTTAAATGTCAAAATTTGCACAGTGATGATCACGTTCTGTTAGTTCCAAGATTTTCTGATCAACCGCTAGCCAAAGGTCATGCAGAGTTCACTGCTTGACCACTGCGCTATGTGAACGTGCACATGACCATGGTCTGCAATTTGAGCAATATTTAAACACACAGAACAATTTTCTGGTAGCATATTGTTATTAGTTTGTGACGTATGGATCTCAAACTTTCAGCACAAGGTTTGTAAGTACTTGTAATGATAATAAAGGGAAGTGATTGACTTGCAAATCCTGAAATCTATCTTGAAATTAAACTTATAGAATCTCATTTTCAGATCTCGGCTCCAGAAACACACTAACATTATTTCTGCCCTGAGATTACATGTGAAGAACAAGTCTTTAAAATCTGAAGGTCAAGCTTCTTTCAAGGGCCTGCTACTGGTATCCCGGTCACCAGTACTACCTGTCCCACGTTGGTGTCAGGAAGGACATCCAGCTGTTAAATTTTGTTCCACGAAAGCTTCACATAAATGAATGTTTGAGTGAGGTGAATCCAGCCACTCCCATAATTGGGGACATAGCAAGATTAAAAAATGCAGTATGGATTAGTACTACTACAGATGACTCCGCATAACTCAACATTGCACAAGTAAATTTATCGCCTATGTCAAATATTTTTGACAGTCCCAATTTGCTCTGTGGTTTTTAAATGGGAAGTTTTTCTTTTAAGTTGATTTTTTCCATCGAATTTCGCCTATCTCTAACATATTGTCAAGTCCCAAAGGGAGCAAACGTGTGTTAAATCATTTGCCTAGGTCAAAGTGGCCACAACTATCTTTCTTGATGGTCATAATGGGTTGACCTTTTGATCTCTGCCTGTCGGCATGACCGTAAAGATATCATAAATATCCAATCTCCCTCTCTGCCTTTCTCATTTTTCCCCTACATTGGTACACTCATTATAGCCTTCATTTCCCTATGCATATTACAAATTTAAAATTTTTTTTTGGTGTGTAGGTAGATCATACTAAAATACAGGCCAAGTTTGAATTCTGAGTCCACAGGTCGAAGGTCAAAGGTCACAGTTCATTATATATGCAAATTGGTTTCTGCACGATAACTTAAAAAAATATTTGACGGATTAAAAAAAAATTTTGGTGTGTAGGTAGAACACACTAACATACAGGTCAAGTTTGAATTCGGAGTCCGCAGGTCAAAGGTCAAAGATCACAGCTCATGCAGATTGCTTTCCACATAATTACTCAATAAGAAATGCTTACTGATCGCGTTAAGCGGGGGCATCCGTGTCCCATGGACACACCAAATTTCTAGTCTTCTTTGCACAATGTTGATGTTTGGACATGCGAATGAGTTCCACTGCCTTTACAAAGGGACTTTCAATTCAATTCAGTTCAATTCAATTCAATTCAGTTCAGTTCAATTCACATTTATTTTCCAATAAAAAGCTGTATAAAATATCATAACAATGTAAAGTAGCTGGTGACACCTTCAAAAAGCAAAAGCTCTGTGGCCAAGGGCACCTTTAACCCTAAAAAGGCTGGGGGGGGGGCGGAATCGCCCCCCTAGACGTTCGCGCAATATGTCTGCAACGCGAGAAGCAATTGCCGCGGCGTTTCATGACTTTTTTCTCTCAAGTCTCCCGCATCTTTAAGACCAAATTTTGCGACGTCCGGGACCGTTCCGAAGTTACGACATCATTTGTATCTTTGCATGTCAGCCCACAACATCGCTCAAAAACGTGATTTTGTGTAAAGCAATTTCATACAAATTGTGTTTCAGCCAAAATTCGTAAATTTATGAATTATTTTACTTTTACTGGTTGAAAATAAGTAATATTTGTGCTGTTTATGATCGCTAAAAGTGCCCCCCGACAATATTTCAATCGAAAAAACAATAGAAAAACAACGGTTGAAAAAACAAAGAAAATACATAAGAATTCACAAACAAATGAAATACATAGGAAATTCATTTCGATTCCGGATTTTTTTCAAGTACGTTTTGGTAAGACTTAAAAAGAGAGTCTAGAGACCAAAATTAGCATTTTTGGAGCTTTAATTAATGATTTACAGCTTAATTATACCTATTTACGCAATATTACATAATAATTAATATGAAAGTTAATCAGGGGGTAATTAACTATAAACCCGCTTCGTACATTACGTGATGAGGTGGACGTGGTGCCGATTTTCGCGCGATCGCCGGTCGACGGCCGAGATCTCAGGGGGGGCGGGGGGCTGGAACCGCCACCCCCCCCCCCCCAGATAAGCAAGCCAAAAAGCCAGCCTGATTAGGGTTAAGAAGGTAACATAATAAGATATAATTAATCGGACATACTCTTACACATAAAACATAAAAAAAAACATGGAATGCAATTATAAATAATAAGTCTACCCATTAGATTAATGGCATGATAATATAATAATAATAATAATAGCGCCGTTCTTGTATAGCGCATAATACCCTTGACAGGGTCTCTATGCGCTTAGAAAAGAGGAAAATAAGATAAGAAGGAAGACAAAGAAGATGCTGCATCTAGGTCAAAAATTCTAATGACTAATTACTAATTACTGAATATACACAATCATACATTATTTACAATTATACATTATTACAATTACTAATTACTACTGAAAAAGTGGGTTTTGAGTGAGGATTTGAACTTTTCCACTGTGTCAGCATGTTTGATATGAGTTGGGATTGGGTTCCACAGTGCCGGTGCTGCATGACAAAAACTACGTTTACCATAGTAATTGGTAGCGATACTGGTTACTACAAGTAAATCTTTTTGGCGTGATCTCAGATTTCTGCCAGGTTCATATTTGGTGAGGAGATCAGTAAGATATGCTGGAGCTAAATCATTAAAACATTGGTAAGTAATTAATAGGATTTTAAATATTATTCGTTTATGTACAGGCAACCAGTGTACCAGTGATAAGACACAGTAAACAATAAATAAAAGTAAAAAAATAGTAAAAGCAATTAATTTAAAACAGTACTGAAATTATCAGAAACATGAAACATTACAATTGCACACATGAGCCATTTTGCTTTTTGCACTTTGAGTTTGATGACAAACTATTTGTAATAAAAGTAGACAAATCTGAGGAATAGATCACTGAAAGTTTGAGAATAACAAACCTTGTCTTTGTCACTGTTTCCTGTGATAAACGCAATTGTTTGACCTTCTTGACAGTTAGATTCCGTCACATCTTTCTGCGGCGTCAGGGAACATACTGGTTTCTGAGCTTTTGGTGAGACCTTCACCGAAGATAGTTTTTGACATTGGATTCCGGCACATCTTTCTGCAGCGTCGGGGAACATGCCGATTTCTTAGCTTTTGGTGAGACCTTCACTGAAGATAGTTCTTGACAATTAGATTCCGGCACATCTTTCCGCGGCGTCGGGGAACATGCCGATTTCTTAAGCTTTTAGGTGAGACCTTCACCGAAGATAGTTTTTGACATTGGATTCCGGCACATCTTTCTGCGGCGTCGGGGAACATGCCGATTTCTTAGCTTTTGGTGAGACCTTCACTGAAGATAGTTCTTGACAGTTAGATTCCGGCACATCTTTCTGCAGCGTCGGGGAACATGCCGATTTCTTAGCTGTGAATGAGACCTTCACTGAAGATAGTTCTTGACAGTTAGATTCCGGCACATCTTTCCGCGGCGTCGGGGAACATGCCGATTTCTTAGCTTTTGGTGAGACCTTCACCCAAGACAGTTCTTGACAGTTAGATTCCGGCACATCTTTCCGCGGCGTCGGGGAACATGCCGATTTCTTAGCTTTTGGTGAGACCTTCACCGAAGATAGTTCTTGACAGTTAGATTCCGGCACATCTTTCTGCGGCGTCGGGGAACATGCCGATTTCTTAGCTTTTGGTGAGACCTTCACCGAAGACAGTTCTTGACAGTTAGATTCCGGCACATCTTTCTGCGGCGTCGGGGAACATGCTGGTTTCTTAGCTATTGGTGACACCTTCCCTGAGGAAACCAACGGATAAGTCCGTTTTCTCTTGCATCCTGTTGTTTGTTTTTTAACAGTTTCTCTGATGAGAATACTCCTGTAAGAATGACAAATGAAGTTATCTAGATAAACAATTCTGCACGGCAAAATTTGTATGCTGTTCTTGGTGAGCACAGAACTCCAAGTCTCCATTGGTTGTACCCCTTTCCCTGTGGCTCGAATGAATTTTGGCACTTGGCACACGTGGTGAGGTTGTAATGAGCCATTTTGCTAGACGAAACACACTAGGAAGCTAGCTGCAAATCCTTAGTATCTCCAAGCTGCAATATCAATTAGGCGAACTGTCCATTACTGCTGCCCGGCGCTGCGTGACCTGGCGTCCACTCCGACATATTCCCGTCGGCTATTCTCCGAACCCAAATAACATATATGCGTAAAGTAATTAAGTTTTTGAAAATTCCAAAGATCTTTACAAAATTGGCCTGTACTGACAGCAAAGCTCTATTTGTATTGTACACAAAATAGTTTTCGTTTCTTGAATGTTTATGTTTAGATACACATACTTCTTCTAGGAAATCTTGTTAAAAAGTTTCTCCCAACACATGTACATGGGGCTCACAGATTAAAAAAGAAGTTTCTTTAGAGAGGATTATAAAATAAACATTTGTTCTTAGCACAAATTGAGGGTTCTGCTTATAGGACAATTAATCAATCAACCAATCAATCAATTAAATAATCAATCAATCAATCAATCAATCAATCAATCAATCAATCAATCAATCAATCAATCAATCAATCCATCGGTGATTGATTGATCAATCAATCAATTAATCAATCAATCAATCAATCAATCAATCAATCAATCAATCAATAATCCATCAGTGATTGATTGATCAATCAATCAATCAATCAAGCAAGCAATCCATCAGTGATTGATCGATTGATCAATCAATCAATCAATTAATCAAGCAAGCAAGCAATCAATCAGTCAATCAATCAATCAATCAATCAATCAATCAATCAATTAATCAATCAATCAATCAATCAATCAGTTACTACTTCCATTAACCGTTTGTATATTGTTTTTTGGAAATATTCCTCAGAGAACAATTGTTTTCTCCCATGCTGGTATCTGAATATTGTTTGTCATCAAAATCCTTCCAGGTTACTACTGGGGGAGGTGGAAGGTCAACTCTCGGCTGATCCTCAAAGTCTTCCATTCATTTTGAAACGTCTAAAGAAAGGGAGTGACGAAGTGGACGAAGGCCCACCAGGTTGGATGGTAAGGAAATAATTTGTTGCTTTCTTTACTTTCTCTCTTCCTTCCTTCCTTGATTCTTTGCTTTCTTCCTTCCTTTCTCTCTGCCTTTCTCCCTTCTTTCCTTTCTTTTGTTCTTTACATACTTATTTATTTAGATTTGTAATGTTAACATACATGTACATTTTGAAAGATTGATGAACAATTCGTCTGATTGACCAAACTATACTTTGGCTTTTAAGATGAACTAGAGTACTAGTAGATGATGGAAAATCTTTCATCAAAATTCCACATTTCATTGGTTTCCAGGTGGCATTATAATGTGGGACTAATTCATTTCAAGTTGTAGAATTGTCATTTTAAACAGGTGAATTTTCCACCACCAGCCCCATAAACAATTAACACTGTTCCACATACAGATTTCAGTTTTAGTACTTTTTCAGCATGAGGATTTGTTAAAAATGAAGTGTTCTGTTGTTTTCAACTCTTCTGTACAGTAGTGACATTTTCAAAATACCATCTGTTCATATAGGTTTGGAAATGGTTGATATTAAAATTAAAAATAAATCTTATCTTTAAAGTAGCCAATATTGTTGTTGATTAAATTATTACTATTGTTTTTTTTTTTTGCAGGTGCGCTACAATGTTGACCCATCGTTTCTAAAGCCAGGAGAGGCCCGTCTTTTCCTCCAGTTTCTATACCAACAGACTTTCCACATAGATGTATGGGATGGCGACTCTCTGCTTCTCCTTGGGTCCACGGCTGCCGAACTGAAGGTAGAGGTTTTTTAAGTTTCAAAATTTCAAAGTTTTTTTTCCACAATTCTCAATTAAATAATATAAAACAAAAGGGATACGCCCTTGAAATTGTACAATAAATACAGAAGACACAAATTAATAGGTCAGATAATTAACGTACACCATGCATAAAATGACAATAAACAAATTAACAAACAAGACTGGTTCATGAAGCTGGTGGCCTTTACAGAGCTGCTCCCAACTGATATTGATATTTACAGATCAATAAACTTAATCAGTTTAACAAATAAAACAAAAAACAACAAGAACAAACAGTCAAGTAATACAGGACAGGTAAAAAAGACCGAAACATACATAAACAAATTATACATACATGTGTAATGTAAGGTAGTATATCATTTAGAAAATTAAATGTGTACTTGCACTTGAAATTTGACATTGTTGGACATTGTTTGAGTTAAAGTGGCATATTATTCCAATATTTTGCACCAATATTTATAGTAGTTCATGAAAAATTATATTTATGAAAAGGCAGGTGTTTTTTTTACTAGTACTCTTCTATGAAAAAGAAATTGCAGTGTTTCTGTAGTGTTCCGAAATTCTTGGGAGGGGGGGGGGGTTGGATTGGGGGCACTCAATAATCCCTACTATCAACCCTGAAAACATGTTCTGACGCATATCGCTTTGATGTTACAATGGAATTTTAGTGACATAACAAAGCAGTATGGTGTGGTTTCTTGTGTCATCGCATGATGAATAATTGATTAACAATCATTTGCATGGCGTAGTGAATGCAGGTAAATGTCTTTCTGCCCTTGCACCAAGACTGTTAGTGGATATATCTGCTTTTGCACAATTTTCTTTTCTGAAACATTCATATTACTACTCTTCTTTGAAGTAAAATTTCTCATATTGTGGCCATTTATTTCTTAATATCCTATAGTATATTTCATAACAATCTAAAGTTGACTTCTTTTGACATTATGTAGTAACAAAGTGTAATTTACAAAATTTCACTTAAATGGATATATCTGTTTTTGCGTTCAAACTCTTCATGTGTTTGTTTGTTTTCTAAAAGCAACTACTACGATCTGGACGAGAGGCTGTTCAAGTGACTCATGAACTTGATGTCCTGACGACAGAACACAGCGAGGATGACTACGTCTTGACTGGAGATGTTGTGAGTAGAATTTTTACTGGTGTTCAGTGTACTGAGAGGGATGTTTGGGGATTTCAAACAAACCCCGTTTACAAAAGTACCGCCCAAAACACCCCCCCCCCCCCTTTAGAAAAGAAAAAATGGTTAAGGAAAATCAGGACAGCATTGTGTACATTTGATGCCTTGTTTTCATCTACTGCATCAATTTGTACTGTTGAATCTTCTTTTGAACTCGATTTCTTTTTGTAAAGGGGTTGTTGCAATCTTAAGAAAAAAAATGTGCGAATGTAATACCCTCTTTAAATAAATCATGGGTATACTTATGCCGGTGTTAAAGCATCCATTTTACTGTCTCACTCTGTCACATTGTTGGATTTTGGAGGGGTTGGATTTTGACTTTAACCTCACACTCGAGAATTGGTTTTCAGTGATTGAGTTGATATTTGTTAATTTATGCAAATTCATTCGAAATCACAAACATGTGATTTTCTCCTTTATTCATCAATGGACAGTGATTCTATTTGTTTCTTTTGAAATAGCTTGATTGGTGCTTGTGAATTTCTGCACAGAATTTGAAAATTCTTTTATCATCATTATTTTTCATTGTATTGTTATCATTATTGGTAAGTTTCTACAACAGTGTTCTTTGCTTTATATTGTGTTTAATTATTTTTGATTGATAGTATTTAAGACATAGAATGGTCATATCAGGGTCCATGCATGTCAGGGAGTTTCTGTAAAGTCAGGGAATTTGAAAATACTTTTTCCAAAAGCAAGATGTCGGGGAAACTCAGGGAAATTCATATTTTTTTCTGAAAAGTTAGGGAAAGTCATTCATTCAAGATATTTTTAAAATAACCCTTGATTGGGAGCTTGCAAGTATTGTAATGATTTATCTTACACACTTTAAAAATGTAAAACCTGTCATGGAAATCAACAGATTTCTGCTCTGGAAAGTCTGGGAATTTTGAAAATATGCAAGTGTACCAACCCTTATAAACCTTATAAATTTCATTTGTAAGCCTTGTTTGAATTTTCATTCGACAGTCGAAAGGGGGCAGCATTCGCCCCGTTGGCTCCAAGAACGTGGTCCGTGGACGGCTGCACCTCCGTCTAGGCAACGTGGGTCACCCCGTCGATGCCAAGATCATCAAGGCAGCGACCTTGCCCCTGCAGGACACCAAGGTCATCGTCCAGGAGGACGGGAGCGGGGCTTTCCTGGGAGGAAGTCTACACACTGGCACCAAACAAACAAGTGAGTGATGGGTGGGAGATCTCCCGTTTTGGAGCCAGTTTCCCCAAATTTTCCCGTTCTCACACTTAAGTTGCATATTTTTATGCTTAGTGGTGAGCTGTCCCATTATACCATACTTTCTGCTGTGGATATTGTATTTTCTTCATGCCAAGTAAAGACAAATTGTCAAAATATGTTATTACCTTTATTTTTCCTTTATGTGTACGCTATTCAAACTCAGAGTGCCTATCATACCTATGCTCTTTAGCTGATGTTGAGTTTGTCATACTGATTTACTGGGCATAGACTTGATTTGCTGACTTTGTCGTTCCCTTATGTCAATTCTGCGTGTTAAAAGGCGTAAGATTTAAAAACCTTTGTTGTATTCATGATTTTGCAGTCATATTTTGTAACTTAATTTTTTTACACATAGAATAATGTCAGAATTTTATTCATTTTTGTAGAATCTTTCAAAAGAGTAACAGAGCTAGATCAACCACACTCTGGGAATTACAGAATTTGGGAGCTAACAGGTTAATATGTTTTCTGTCCAGGTGCCAGTCTGGCCAACCTCAAACAGAAGAGGAGCTACCTCGCCTCTCACATGGCGGAGGCCGACCAGGAGCTGGCCTCGGCCCTGTTTACACGGAAGGACAAGACCTCGGTCCTGAGAGAAGCCAACCGCGAGGGCGACCAGATCAAGCAGAGGAAGCTGGCCCGCATGGAAGCCATTAGACAGGCCCAGGGGAGGGAGAATGGCTTGGCAAGTAGCCTACTGGTAAGTAAACACCACTTACCTCTTCCCCATCTCCCCCTCCCCACCTCCTCCCCACGATGTCTCCGACTTCCCCCTTCCCTCCTCCACCTCCCCACCTTCCAAGCTGGCCCGCATGGAGGCCATCAGACAGAGCCAGGGGAGGGAAATTGGCTTGGCAAGTAGTCAACTGGTAAGTCAACCCCCCACCCTTCCCTCCCCCACCTCCCCCACCTCCCCTTACCTTCCCACCTCCCCCTCCCCACCTACCTTTACCTTCCCACCGCCCCCTCTCCACCTCCACCTTTCTGATCAAAAATGAAGCTGGAAGTTGACAGAAGATAGAAGCACCCAAAGTATGTCATCAACAAAAGTAGAAATGGAACAGAACAGATTTACCATCATGATAGAATGATAAGAGAGTAAACTTAATCCAATGGTCTGATGATGTAGCAGATTTTGAAGTATTGCATTTTTTTGACTTGTCACATTGTGGGACAACTGGAATAATTTTAGTTTGCATATCCAGTTTTGTGATCGCATGCCAATGTTAAGAGGAGTGGATGCATTCAAGTTATAATTTGTACACTGTTCTTGTCCGTGTCATCAGTAATAATGACAAATCAAAATGATAATACAGTTGATGGGTTTTATTTTGAATATAGTTTATGCAGAGTGAAATGCATAAAGCAAGTTTTATTTTTGAAAACAAGTAGGCTAATAAATAATACTTTTCAAAAGCAAATTCTTTGTATTATACAGCTGTCACTATTATATTTTTTTCCCTCCTTTCCATTGTTGTTTTAGTTGAAAAAAGAAGAGAAGGTCCAGAGGATGAGGGATTTGAAGACCATTGAGCTGTATAGGTAAGCATTGCTGTGATGTCCTACTACTGTATGTGTTGAGTGAAGAATGAAGCTGTGTTACACCCTGTGGAACAAGAGTAAAACTGAACATGCACAGTATGATTTACCACATAGCTTCATGCTCAGCTATCCAGTTTTCAAAGTCTTGTTGCACAAGCTTTGGGGAAAGTGATATGTGCAAATTGAAGTTACCAACTGACTTATTGATTTATGACCTATTGAAGGTCAATTTTACTTTGTCTGTGTGTTTATATGTCTGTCCGTGTGTATAGGGAGCACTCAAAGACAGAGGGCAGCATGATCCTGCTGCAGTCAAATTGTAGTTATGAACTGGCTTATTGATTTATGATAATTATTAAATATCAATTTTACTTTGTTTGTCTGTTTGTTTGTGTGTACAGGGAGCGCTCAAAGAGAGAGGGCATCATGAACATGCTACAGTCAGTCATCACGACAGAGCACACCATCAACCCGTCGTTTGGCAGAGCAGAATTCTTTGAGTTTGTCTTGAAGAATCCGTACAACGCCTCGCATACAATTTCTGTGCAGTGGGAACATCCCGATTTAAGGTAAGCATATCGCCAACAAACGTGGATATGAAAAGAAACATATGCTCGTATCATCTGCATTAGGAGGATATTCTTTTGCTCTATGTCATCAAAATATCTTGATAATCGAACTTGATGTCTATTCGGCGTATTCGCGTCAAAATGTCCCAATTTTCATGCTCAAAGTCCTACTAATGATTCTTGTCAATGTGTGATGTGTATGATAGAGTTAATTGCATTGTTATACATCCTGCTAACACTAGTAAAGTTACTATAAATATTTATTATTTATAAAATGGGTTCAAGGACGTAGCCAGTAGTGGATACGTATTAAAGTCAGGTGATTGTGCATTTATATTGCACAATGTGCCTGCAGTGCAAAAGGTGTGCAAGGTGAGGGCCAAAGGTGTGTAACAAAAAGGTGCAATACACTCTGCGTGTTATTCCTACAGCAGATTAGGATCACCGTTACCATACAATTCTCCCTATCGCATATAGCCGATACCAAGCGATATCACCTCGCGATACCGATATCTGATCGATCGCTCTTGGGATGCATACTTCCGGTTCAGGTTAATTGTACACTCAAACGCACAAAACACATCATTTTGAACTTTGTCAAATTTGTAATATTGATGCCTCATACCCAATCAAACATGGATTGACCTGGTGAACAATTTTGGAGAATATCTGTGTCGCAACTTTCTCGAAAGAAATGTTCCTACGACTAGTAGACAAGGGAATGTACTCAAAACTCTCGACAGGAAAGCTGCGAATGTACATGTATGAGAGAGGAAGGAATGTAACCACGCACACGCCGAGTCGGAATGCGAACGCCGGTGTGTGAGGAGTCGATGGCTCCGTTCATTACGTAAATGAAAAGGTTGTAATATGGAGGATGGACTTGAAAAAAATATCATAAATGAGATTTTAAGAAAGATTTTTACACGATCCACGAGTACTTAAGCGTTGGATGTGTATCGCGCGTTCATAAACCGGAAGTTTATTTCCCAAGAATAAAGGGTAAAAAAATTAGAGCGACACATGCGTTCAGATTCGGAGAGCTATATGCGATAGGGAGAATTGTATTTATAATGGACACAAAAGGTCGCTACCCATTGTACTGCGTAGTGCATCATATGTGAATAGCATTCTGCTGCTTTACCAATTGAAACGATTCACACATTTCAAACAAATTTACTTCATCCCATGCCAAAATTTCACAGTTTTTGTAAGTCATAAAATGTAATCGCAATGCAAACAATACCAACAGTTCTTCAAATTTCTCTTTATGCAGTGTAATCACTAATCCCAAGGAGTGGAGGCACTTCAAATCTGTGTTTGAGACGTACAACACTCCAGTGGAAGAAGGCCTGTTTGATGTGGATCAGAAGGGGAGTGGATCAGCCCCAGGGAAGGCCGACGTGCCGGGGTTGAAGGTTTTCCTGAGGCCGAAGGAAGAGGTCAACGTACCGTTCAAGTTTCAGAGCTTCAAGGCCGATCATTCAGTCACCTCCCTGGTAAGTGGGAGTCAAGATAGTGGTAGAAGTTATGGTGGGGATTGGAAGCAGTGGTGGAGATGGAGGTTGTGATGAGAGGAGGATGATGATGGTACTGCTGCCGCTGCTACTGATGATAAAAGGATGAGGATGAGGATGATGATGATAATTATGAAGATGAGATTGATGATGATACTGCTGCTGCTACCAATGATGATAATAATACTGCTGCTGTTGCTACTGATGATAATGATAATAATAATGATAATGATGATGAGATTGACAAAGATGCTGCTGCTGGTGATAATGATGATACTGCTACTGTATTTTCTGGTGATGATGATAATGATACTGCTACTGTTGCTACTGATGATAATTATGATGATAATGCTGCTAATGATAATGATAATTATATTGCTATTGCAACTACTGATGATAATAATGATACTGCAACTGTGGCTTCTGATGATGATGAAGATGATGACGACGGTGATGATGATTATGATGACGGTGATGGTGATTACGATGATCATAATTAATAAGACAGTAGTCATGATTTCGATCATGATGTCCTTTGCAGTGATTTGTAAAGATGATGAAGTGGTGGTGAATGTTGATAATGATCAAGCTGTTGTTGATATTTTATAGATCATGAGGTTAATGGTGATGTTGTTGAGTTATGAGCGATGGTCATGAGTTTGATTTATAATGTTGTAATTCACACAGAATTTTGAAAATGCTTGTGCTGCTGATATTAATTATGGTCATGTCAATTCATTGCTCTCTTCATCAGAGTCCATTCATAGGTCAACGACCTCAGTTTCAGCTGCCAGGTCGAGACACTAAAGCAGACACGGCCATGGAATCTCAGCTTGTGAAAGTGAGTAGCATGTAAAAACAAAGATTGTTGAGGTTATACAAAGTTCATATGTTGACAAAGAAGGAACTGCTACAGTGACAAAACTGTGGACTGGATAATCAAATGGAACTTTGCTAAGTTTTTATGCTCCCACAAAAACATGGTTACATAAATTTTAAGAAAAAATTGTACTTTTGAATCACTTCTGGCCCTCAAACTTGGACAGATGAAAGATGAATGAATGTCCATTTAGAAAATGTCATAATCTTGGAATTAATTTTCCAACCCAATTTGACTATTTCATGCATTTTTGCGAAAACTACCTTTGCGACTTATGGTTTGTTTTTTGGCAACATGTCATATATAAATAAATGTGTGTAATAAGTAAAGGCATTGATTAACAATGTTTCCAGTTTAAGATATCTTGAGCTGCATAATCCTCCATTTTCTAGTGTTTCTGATAAAGTCGAAAAATGATGACCTGAAAAAATTGTAGTTAAAAACAATCATTAAGTGCTTTTAAAAAGTGAAAATCTATGAGCGACGAGTCCAGTTTTCCCTCATAGACTGCTGTGTTGAAGATTTTTTTTTCCACAGGATATTAATTCACGTACTGATACTTATCTGTACATATTCAAATAGTGATTGCATAACTGTGTAAAGTTTTGTGTTCAAGGGTGTTTATTTGTCCATTCAAACACTGTCATGAAGGGAACTTCAACAATGTTAAACAGTGTCTTTAATAGAAATGTTCAATATCTAACATTTTTTTCCCATTCTCATTTTGACAGGTGTACTTTAAGACCCAGGACAATAAGGCCATTGCGGTACTTTCTCTGAGCATCGAACCCCAACCCCATGTCGTTGACCAAACCTTTCGACTCCAGCAGCCGGAGCACTCATTTCTTCGAAAGTCAATCCGTCTTCCACCTTTCCGTTCAACTGCAGGTGAATACATGGTTCCCAGCCAACTTTGGAAACCAAGGAAATCCTGAGAAATGAATTTTTTTTTCTAGTCGGGGGAAAGTCAGGGGAAGTTGAAAGAAGTCACTCATATCAAAGAAAAATCATGGAATTTCATCAGCACCTATTAGAGAGTACTCAGTCTTTTATACAGTCAAACCTGCTCTATTGAAGACCTGTATACATGTAGAAAGACCACCTTTCTATTAAGACCACAATGTTTGTATTCCTTGAAAATGCTTCTTGTTGAAATATGTATTTCAGGAACCTGTACTTAAAAACCACCTGCTCATAAAGACCTGTCTTCTTGTCCCCCTTGAGCATTCTTTATATACAGGTTTCACTGTATTTGAAATATATGTTGTAATTTCTTTGCTGTAATTTTGGTAAAAATGAGGTTTTTGTGTACATGTAATATTGTAGCTAGAAAGCAAGATATTGTGCTGTCTAAATCGAGTATGTCAAATATAAAAGGAGAGTAATGATTGTCACTGTACCATTTGATGTTACTGTGGTTAGGCAGCTTTGCTAAAGCTTTGGCTCTCATGAACATCTAAAATATGTTGAAATTGGGAAGTATTTGTCACTTCTGCAACAATATACATGTACATGTATTATATTTTGTTGGACTTTGTACATCAAATGAGAGAGAGAAAAAAAAGGTGTGGATCATGCCAAAACCCTTTGTCAATTTTTAGCACAGTTACCATTCTTGAAACTTGTGATGGACTTTGTTGTGATAGTGTTATCTGTTTGTTTTATTCTCTGAAGGTGGTTCTATGGCCGATGGGCTGTATGTGAAATGCAGTGATGACAATGTTATCTGCGAAACAAAGAACACAGTAAGTTTATACATTCAATTCAAGAAATTCAATCTAGGAACATAAATAAAATTGGTTAGAATATACATTTTGAGGGGATATGTTTTTCATTGAAAATGAAGCGCAAACCTTGTCCATGGATCTGTCCCTCACCTAGGGGTGTATTTTGTTGATTAAATGAAATGGATGGAATGAAATGAATTGCAAAGGTCTGCTTGCAAGCATCATTACACATGGCTTACACAGGGAACAATATAGAGCCGTTGAAACACGGCAGAAAGCTGTGGAGTCTGTTGGGGCTAACTTTTGTGGAGACTAGGATGTAGATGTGGTTGTTAATGAGAGTGTCACCCACACATTCTGTAAATATGAAATATTTCTTGTAACATTGCTGTAATGGTTGGTTGGTTGTGTATGAAATGAAGTCAACAGTTGACAGTTCTTACTTTCTGATTACTCTGATATGTTTTGATTCCCAATGCACGGGCATGTCTAGAAATAGTTAAATAGGGATGGAAATATTGTTTGAATTAAAATATCACAAATACCAAAATTACTAGTCTGCTTTCAGACCCTTACAATTCATAGGAGTTAATCATGTATGATGTGTAAAATTGATTTATATTGTACAAATGTATACCATAATGCATTCATGAACATGACAAACTTTATGCATACATGTCATGCAGATTATGCTTCATAGAACAATACATGAATATGAAAATACTACTGAACTGACTCAGTTCAGTGAGCTTCACACCGCGACTAAATGACAGTGTTTGGTGCATTTGTCAAATGCTAGGTAATTACTGATTTTTAGATTTCACAGACAGGTTCATATATGACCTAAGGGCATGAGTGATATTCCGTTGTGGCGCTAGAGGGGATTCAAAACAGATTCACTGCCCTTAAACCATAATTACACAGACAATGTATATTTTCTAATTTGGGGAATGGCCATTTTCAAACAAAAGTGGACATGAGGGTGAAAATTAAAACCTGCAAGAAATCAATAGGCTTCAATATTTCTTGAAACTAGATATCTTAGATGATAGTTTTCCATAAAAATTACATAAAATAATTCATCATATGTCGTAACCCAGTGAATTTAGTACAAGGGTAATTAATGTTGATGTGGGTATTTTTGCATTTTGTTGTGCCACTCACAGCATGTAAGGGGGACCATTTGCCAGAGAGACAGAATGGTTGATTGTGACTACATATGTTAGATAGGTAATCTAATTATGCACATGTTTTAGGACTCATGGTACTCTTGGAGAACTACTTTGGTACAAATCCTACCATAACCGATAATGGTCAGACACCCATGTCCAAAATTTGTTGTGTCACTCACGCACCCTTTTTTAATCATAATTATTTGTCCAATTGTAGAATTCAAATCAAACTGGTAATGACACATGCCAGTCCTAAATTATACCTAATATGGTAGTCATCATCCATTCATAACCTCCAAGTGGGAAGATATGAGTCCTTAAGACTCTCAAATTGTCGAAAATGATTGTTTGAAAATGACCGAATGTAAGTGTAAGTTCTTTGTTCTTCTTCTCCTACAGCCACCAGGAGACCCTCATGAAATCTTTCTCAAAGCTGCTTGTGGTGCTTCGCCTTCTGTCAAGAAATTCTACATTCTGCTATATCCGTAAGTTCATTCAGTCTAACCTTTTACCTGTAAACAACAACAAGAACAATGACAATAACAATATTATGAATTAACATAATAACATTTCATCTGTTAAATCTCTTTTGGATGGTATTTTGTTGGAAAAAAAAAGCTGAACAGTTAATGAGCTCTTTCACTTATGACTGGAGGAGCAACAATGAAATCCTTCAGTCATTAGGCTTAGTAACGATCTCACATGTTATAAAGATGGGCAGACTGACATGGTATGGCCATGTGGCAAGGGAGGAGGCAAGCTTTTGGTTACAGATGCTGATGAATTTACCTGTGTCTAGCTCAAAACCCAAGGCAGACCTCACAAATTTCGGAAGGAGACATTAGAACAAATTATAAGGACAACTCCCCCCCCCTCTCCTGTCCCCCTCTCCTCCGGACAACTACCCCTTTCCTCCCCACCCCCAAACCGAACAACTACCTCCTAGAATAACCTACCCCGGGACAACTACCACCCAGGAAGCTACCCCACTAGGACAGTTAGTTTTTCAGATACAGTGAATCAGGTTAACCAAACTTCCATCCCTTTTAACAACCGTAACTCGCTGCCAGCCATAAAGACCCTGTACTCACATCGCTGTCCAAATGCATCTTCACTTCTGTTGAATCCTCAGCAAGTTTCTGTTCTGGTCTTTTGTGCACTGTACAGGAACCCGTACCTGTCCCGTCCCATCCAGACCTGGGAGTTCTACATCCACACCTTGCAGCGGGTCGACGTGACCTGCGTGGAGGGTCAGACGGCCCACATGACCCTGGTCCTGAGGGGGACCAGCTCCTCTCGCCACGTCCAGTGCTTCTCTTCTCACCCTGACGAGATGAAGGTCAGTAGCAGTAGATTTAACCCTTTAATTACCATGTGTATGTTTTCAGGTGTCTGTTGAAGTGTCATTGTATTGTAATATCATACATCCATTGACTTGCCATTGTCAGATTACATTTAAGGCATTGTATAACAATGTTTCCAGTTTAAAAAATCTGAGCTACGGATTCCTCATGCTACCAGTGTCTCTGATACGGTCTAGAAATAAAGGCCTGAAAAAATTGAAGGTTAAAACGATCATTAAGTGCTTTAAAAAAGTGAAAATCATTGAGAGACCATTCCAGCTTCTCTCCATAGACTGCTGTGCTGCAGAATTTCCTATTGGCTGAGAATAATTCATGTGCCAGTTTGTATCTGCACGAGTGACAGCATAACTGTTTGATCTTTTGTGTTCTAGGATGTTTATTTGTCCATTCAAACATTTGTCAGATATGTCAGATATCAAAGTTTGACAGTTTTTAAAATGGAACTTCAACAATGTTCCACAGTGTTATATAGCTTCTTTAATATGCATCCTGTGCATTGCCAGTGTCATGTATAATGAAAATCTGCATTATCTATTGTACAGTATCTGAGTACAGATTAGCAGCTGGTACAGTGTTGATTAGCACAGTACCACTGGGGCGTCTGGATGGGGTCATTTTAACTGGTTGGAGACTAGGTACGAGATATTTATGTTGGGCTCTATGGAAAACGTGTGTCATACCAGAATCAAACCGTCTCGAACGGGCTGAGGGTTAAAGGGGTATTCCAGGCTTATGGCTAGTTTATACACAGTAAAATACGCCACGTTTATGGTACAGTTCGGCCTCGATTAACCGGCGATGTTGGGACCAGCAGTCATCCGGATAAGTGATATGGCCGGATAAGAGAGATAATGGACAAACCAGGGGTGGCGGAACATATTTTCGGTTGGGGGGGCAAAGCCAAAAAGGGGCACTTATATGTCAAAAGGGGCATTGGGGGTATGCAGAATTTTTCACCATCAAATGAAGTTTTTGCTTGAAGTTGATGTGTGTTATTGCTGTAATGTAACTTGAGCAACCCCTTTTTGAATTTTTTTCAATTGTTTTAATATGATGAATGTATTCCGCGAGCCAGCGAAGCGAGCGAGCGGTTTGGAAAATTTGGAAATTTGAAGTTGTAAAACTCGCTTTGTGGTCTATTCTGGCGCTACAACTCTGATTTTATTGGTAGGCCTATAGAGTGTTAAAAAGATGAACATGCATCATGCTAGATCAAACAAATCCATAGGAAACAATGAGCAAACACTTTTTGGAGGGCAGAAATGATGATGAAAACCACGTAGTTTAGTATGAAGAACAGGAATGGACTTTCCCCTGTAAAATGTTCCAAATGATCTTCATTTCATACATGTATTAATTTGTGTTTTGACACATATAAGTTTGGAGTGTACGGGCTGATTCCACGGCGACTAAGAGCAGCAAACAGCGGTTTGGGGAAAAAATAAAATCCTTCTTCTCGGGTTCATAGTTCTTACCTAATGTCCATTTTATGTCATTTTTTGTGTGTCTTTTGCTAATAAATTTAGGCAAACATTATAAAGTGAATAGATAGCAAAATAATCGTGTTTTTTAATGAAGTGTGACTCTGAGCATTATGCATGTCTCATTTTTTTAGTAGTAAGTGCTACTAAGTACCCCATCTACACGATAGTGGATCCAAATACATATACTTCATAAATTATATAGTCATGAGAATAAGTCACGTCACGCAAAATCTTGTCGCAGAAAAGGGGGCATTCTTCTCTTTTTAAACGATTTTCTTTATTGAAGAAGAGGAGAAGAGAATTCGTAACAACAGCGCATAGATACATTATGGGATGGTGGGGGGGGGGCAAAAGTGAAAAAAAAATCCAAAATTTTCGGCACGCTTTGGGTGGGAACTTGTAATACAGGATTTTGCGCACGAAGCGCGCCGAAAAATTGACAATTTTGTATCTTTAATAGTATTTTTATGCCATGTTTAATGGTTTCATACC